>CM035173.1:2685101-2952997 GCA_020205615.1 Panax quinquefolius | reverse complement strand
GGTGAAAATAGGTTGGTCTGCGGAACCTCTCGAGACGAACCTCATGGAGTTCTGCAATGCTATGTTGATATTTTTGCATGGGAGCCTCGGGATATGCCAGAGTAGCGGGGATATCGCGATCATCTATTTGGAGGTAACCCGTCAAAGAAGCGGTCCGAAGCGAGAAGAGGAGGATTTTCGCTTTTTGAACGTCGTGAATAATTGATGAAGAGATTGCAAAACCGTTGGCGGTGACTTCATTTTCGAGATTGACTACCCACAATGGATGGCGAATGTGGTGTTGGTGCAGAAGCAAAATGGTAAATGGCGAGTCTGCATCGACTACACTGATTTAAATAAGGCTTGTCCGAAGGATTTCTACCCTCTACCCCACATTGACCAATTAATCGATGCCACCGGGTATGCTTTATTAAGTTTCATGGACGCATTTTACGGATATCATCAAATTTCCATGTGTAGTAGGATATCCAAGACGGCGTTCATTACGCATCGTTCGATTATATACGCCTATAAGAAAATGACCTTCTACTCATCAATGCCGGAGCCACATATCGAGGATGATGAACCATGTTTTGAGATATCATTTTGGCGGGGAATATGGAAGTGTACGTGGATGACATGATTGTCGAGAGCATGTTGGTGCATAAACATCTGGATGATTTAGAAGAATGCTTTCAGACAATTCACAACACAATTTGAGATTGAATCCACTAAGTGCACCTTGATCTATGAAAGTGGCAAATTTACGGGTTATCTTGTCGATTACGAGAGAGGAATCGAAGCCAATCACGAGAAGATTCAAGCGATCCCGAACATGAAGACTCTCGGTCATTTAAAGATGTTCAACGTCTAAGCTGGAAGGATTGCGACTTTAAGGAGGTTCATGTCCAAGTCGGCGGAAAGATGTCTACCGTTCTTTGATACATTGAAAGTAGAAGAATACAAAGACGTTTCAATGGACTTTGAGTGTGAGGACGCCTTCGAGCATTAAGTCCTACTTATCTTGGCGCCTTTGTTGGTGAAGCCGCGCCTCATTGAACCCTTATATTTGTACTTGGCGCCTAGTTCGATTGGCGGTGGGAGCGATTTTGGTGCGTGAAGTTGGGGTAAGTAAAGACCGGTTTATTATGTAAGCCATGTCCTTCTTGATGATCTTTGAAACAAGGTACCCGAACATTGAAAAGTTTGCTTTTTCTTTAATAAGCGCTAGTCGAAAGCTTAAGCAATACTTCGAGGTAGATTGGTAATAGTATATACAGATCGACCTTTAAAGAAGATTATGGGCAAACCCGAGGTATCGGGAGATTAAATTGCGTGGACGATGGAGTTGTCACAATTTTTCATTGAATATCATCCCGAAACGTACCATCAAAAGGCAAGCTTTGGCTGATTTTTTGTTGTTGAATGCTCGTTTTTTGAAGTCGATAAAGTTGTAGGCAGGTGAAGGATCGGACGAGGCGATTCACAGTTCTTCATTGAGGCGAGTTCGTGGTATTTGTATGCAGATGGGTCTTCTACCACGGACGTCGATGGAGCATGGATTATTCGACCAATCAGGAGGATTGAGTGCTGTGAGCCATCGATTTCAGATTCAAAGCGACAAACAACGGAAGTGAGTATGAGGCGGTACTTGCGAGGTTACTGATTGGCAAAAGAGTCTTGAAGTGCAAAGAATAATCATCTTGATGATTCTCGGTTAGTCGTTAAGCAACTTTCTCGGGGAATACTGGCTCATGGCTAAAAATGATCAAATATCTAATGAAATGAAGGAACAACTTCAAAGATTTCCAATCCTACGAGTTTCGAGGATCGAAGCGTAATAACAATTCAATTGTCGATGCACTCTCTAAATTAGCCACTACGGATGTTAACGTCTTTGATGGGTCGGTTTATTTAGAAACTTTGCAACATCCTAGTGTCCATTGCGAATTGGTAATGTGTATTGACCGAACCAACTGCTGGTTGACTCCATATATAGAGTATCTGGCAGATGGCGTCTTACCTTTGGATCGGATGCTCGCCAAGAAAATCAAGTACAAAAGTGCTAATTTTGTTCTGATTAATGGGGATCTGTTCCGAAGAGCTTTCTCATCTCCACTACTAAAATGTCTGACTCCATCTGAAGCTGAATATGCTCTTCGGGAAGTACATGAAGGTATCTGTGGTGACCATATGGCGGCTAAATCATTAGCCTATAAAGTACTTCGACAAGGATACTACTGGCCTACCATCTTCAAAGAAGCGACTGAATACGTCAAAAAGTGCGAGAAGTGTCATTTCAGCAAATTCGATCCCACATCGACCACCGTAAGAGCTATCCTCGATCTTATCTTCTATACCATTCGATGTCTGGGGGGTTGATATACTGGGTCCACTACCGAAGGCAAAAGGTCAAGTCAGCTTTGTTATAGTTGCCATCGATTATATGACCCAGTGGGTAGAAGCAAAACCACTTAGGTTAATAACGAACAGAATGCTTGAAATTATTGAAAGAATCGGTAGTATTTCGTTTGAATTCCTAAGGTGGTAATATCGGACAATGGACGTCGGTTTGTGGGATCGAAATTTGAAGCATTTTGAAAGAATTGGGGATTCAAAGATGAAAGACTTGAGTGGCTCATCCACATCAAATGGACAAGTTCAAGTGACCAGCGAACTGACTCTTTGAATGGGATCAAGCATAGACAGATTAAGAGGCGAAGAAGGCGACGGCCGAGGAGTTACTTAGCGTGTTATGAGCTTATTGAACTCTCAGGGACTACAACGGGATTCACCTTTTTTAGGCGGCCTATGGTAATCGATGCCTTAGTCAGGTTGAAATTGGATCTCCAAGTCTTGGTCACCCAATTCAGAGAGATCTACAATGAGGAAGGGCTTAAGGCCAACCTTGATTTGCTTGAGGAAAAAACTTGACCTTAATCAGTTAGCGGCTTATCAGCGAAGAGTGGCCAAGCATTATAACAAGGGAGTAAAGTTTCGAAGGTTCGAAGTAGGAGATTTTGTCCTCAGAGAAGCCGAAGCATCTACACCTCAGAATCTGGGAAAGTTGATGCCAAACTGGGAAGGACCGTATGAAATCACTGAAGTGTCGAAGCCGGGAACTTATCGATTGAAAGCATTAGATGGGTCAGCAATTAAGAATACTTGGCACTTATTCAAGGGCTTAGAAAGTACTTTCGAAGAGAAATGATGTTAAGACAATCGGAAGTCTGTAAATATTTATGTCATCATCAATAAAAGTTCCCTTTTTTCTCGAACAAATCTTGTCTTCATTGCTGATCAGAGAAACGTCATTGGTGTTAGGAGGTTCGGGTGGACTCGCTGGCCATTCGATGGCAGCCTTTTCGGCAGGTGGTCCTTATGAGTTTGTCAGGCCCTTCGTGGTAGGCAAACGTCATTGGTGTTAGGAGGTTGGTGGACTCATTTGGACATTCGATGGCAGCCTCTTCGGCAGGTGGTCACTTAGACCTTGTCAGGCCCTTCGTGGTAGGCAAGTGTCATCTTTAAGACGTTGTCAGGCCCTACGTGGTAGGCAATTGTCGACACTTAGACCTTGTCAGGCCCTTCGTGGTAGGCAAGTGTCATCTTTAAGACGTTGTCAGGCCCTACGTGGTAGGCAATTGTCGACACTTAGACCTTGTCAGGCCCTTCGGGGTAGGCAAGTGTCATCCTTTAGACTTTGTCAGGCCCTTCGTGGTAGGCAAATGTCATCTTTTGGCTTTGTTAGGCCTTTCGGGGTAAACAAATTTCTGATGAAGCAGGTCTGTCTCACACTTCGGTAACTAATAAGTATCCCTAAATTTATTACCTAAATTTTTCCTAAGTATTGAGTTCGGGAAGCTTCATTCTTAAACTTCATCTTATCTAATTACATGACATGTTTAGTTGTTACTTAACAGTTCGGGTTCAGCCCATGAAGGAGTTTGTGCATCTTTTCACTTAAATAAATATTGGAGTATTGGCAGAAAATAAATATACCGAAGTCATAAGGAATGAAGCCATTTTCATTAATCTTTAATCTAATTACACTATTGGATAATTCTTACAAATATTATAAATTAAAGACAGAAAAAACAAACACAGGAACATCAGCTTCAGGCGCCATCTTCGTCGTCCGAAGAATCGAGTAAGGATGGGTCCAAGTTGGCTGCAGACAGCTTCTCCTTGCCACGACTTCGGCAAAGCTCGTAACTCTCGGAATATATTTTCATTATTTCCCCGTTGATTTCGTCAGAAGTTAAGATTTTCTTAGATATTTGTTTGCGAAGGTCGTCGGTTAAAGGAGGCCCAAGGTCCCGAAGAGCCTTGAGTTCTCGGATTTCTTCTTCGAGCTTAAACCGCCTATTCATGTGACGAGTCTCTGCTGCCTCCAGCTTATGGATGGTCTTGGTCAGGATCTTAGCATCAGCTTTTAATTCCTCGATCTTCTCCATCCTTATCTCGCTCCTCTGAACCAAGTCAACATTCATTTTGACGATCTCCTCGTGCTGTGCTTTGGTTGACTTTAGTTCTTCCTTGGAGGCCTTCACATCTCCCTTGGCTTGGGCTAACTCTTTTTGAAGACCTTCATTTGTATGAAGAAGGCATTCACGTTGAGTCTTCTCCTTAGCCAAGGTAGACTTCAGCATGGCATTCTCCTTCCTCAAAGTCTCTTCTTCAGATTCGGCTTCGAGAAACCTTGGACGAAGACGTCCGAACACCGCATTGGCCTATGTGTTTCCAATATTATTTGATCAGTTTTCAGATATATAAGTATGAAGATAAATTCAGAAATAAAGAAGATACTCGTTTACCTTCGCCAAGTAGCTCATGCCTTCGCTGAGTAGATCTCCATTCGAACTGTTCCCGAACCGATGATCGTCGGTTTCACGAACAAAGGTGTTGAACAGTTGAAAGGGAAAATGGGCATTGAGTCGGGGCCACATTGTTGGGGAGGCCATGGCGGCCCCGATCGACTTCGGTGAGTTGGTTGTCTTGGAGGAGAAAGGCGGAGGTTCATCGCGAATTGGTGAGGGAAGTGCGCGTGTATGGTTTCGGGGGGGGGATCAGGCGAGAAGACGTTCGGGAGTTGGCGAAGGTGCGGAAGATGAACCGGTGGTGGGCTATCTAATAGGTGTTTTCTTTTTGGGGATGGGTGAGATGATCGGTTGGTTCATCGTCAGCACATGGATTTACGTGGATGTGGTCGGAGGAGTGACACCAAGAGGTGGGAAACTCGGAGCTCTTGGCAATCGGGGGGTTATCTTGGTTCTTATTTTCTTTACACGAAGGACCTTAGCTCGATCGCATGCGAGGAGTATCAGTGAGGCTCCTCCTCACCGGGTAGGTTCGAGAGTTGGAGGATTGGGGTCGGTTGAGAAGGTTGTTTGGGGGTTGCATCGGGAAGTGTTTGTGGTCACTTTCGGGTTTGTTTTTGGTTGGGTGGATTTGGATCGTTTGGCGGATCTTTTTTCTTATGAGGTCCGAGGTTTTCTTGGTATGTTGGGTTAAATCGGTTTGAGGTTCGTCAGTTTGAAGGGAAGAAGATGGTGGATCGGTGGTAGGGGGTTTAACCTGGGAAGATTCTTCGGCCGGATGCTCTTCACTTGCATCTGCATTCATCCCTGCCAAAAAATCTTCCAGGTCTCTCACCTCGTGGGGAGTCGATTTGATCAGAGACACTGCAAAAAACCATGTATCAGAACCTGTATCACTTATATAGCTCAGAAATTATGTTACAAAGTTATTCAAAACTTACATTTGTGGTTATATAACCAGGCTTGTTTGGTCAAAAGTGTGAAACTCCATTCTTTTGGAGGAATCTTCCTCAAGAAGTCTCATCATCTCCTCACCCGCCCTCCTTGGATATGTCTCCAAAGTCGCAGAGACCCCGGTCGAGGTAGTCCGGTCCGAAGAGAAGAGATCTCGTGTCCGTGATGAAAAACCACTTCTCATGCCAACCCTTGTTGCCGGAAGGAGTATCCATCGTGGTCTCTCTCGAACCCGGTTTTGGGTTGAGAAGATTGCTTGCTTAACATTTTGAAGCCTCGCTTCGAGACCTACCAAAGTAAAAAAGAGGGTGAAGAAGATATCGACGGAGGGAGCAATCCTAGTTCATGGCGAGAAAGCAATAAATGCCGGGATGTGGATGTAGGAGTTGGGCACTAATCGGCGAAGCCCACTCCTATGAACCCTAGGAGGGTAATGATGAAGACATGGAGAGGTAGGCGAACCCCTTTTTCGAGAAAGTGACAGTATGGCGACCCAACCGTCCGGTCGATGGGTACATCGCTTCTTCAGAGTTAGGCCCTTATCGCGTACATGTCAGGAATCTGATAACGAGTCCTGAGCATGCATATCTCAGATTCCGTGACTGAGGACCGGATGTTGGCATGAGGGAATTGTTCCCCATCCTTGAAGAAATCAGAGGCAGAGGAAGTCAGAGAAGGGTTTCCCCCCATGGTTGTTGATTGGGGGTTGGAACTCGAACCCTCTTGGTTAGGGTTTGGGTTGGGAGAAACGATACTGATAGGAGTTGCACGAAGGGGAGAGTTTTGGCCAGGGGTTTCGGTCACCATTGTTAAGATTTTGTGAAGCAGAGAAAGAAGTTTGCAGAGAAGTAGAAAGCTCTAAGGTTCAAATTTCGAATTAGCAGGTAAAACCGTCAGAATTGGTAAAGTTTACCTTTTATCTTGACGGTTGCAGTAATTAAAATGCACATTTAATTCATTGCAATGATGATGAATGGGAAGAGGTTTCGTTAAATCATGCACGATAACAATTTGGGTCGATTTTGATGGGCTTCAAGCGAGTTTCACTTTGGATCTCTTATGACTTATCATAGTTTGTTACGTCCAGGGCCTATATCATTTATAGTCTTTCATTAAACACCTGTTTAATATAAGACTAGGGGGTAATGTTAGCCATAATCTTTTTCCTTATCGGGTAGAACTTATTGGGCTCCTCCTGGATCATGTTATCTTTAGGTCTGGTTGGATCCGGTCACTTGGGTCATTTCCATTATTTGGGTTTAGTCATTAAATTGGCCCATTATACAAATTGTCACTTAACCCAACTTTGACCAAGAATCATTATGCCAAATGACAATGATTATGTATCATCGCCACTTTGTTGCATGGCATTAATGAGGATGGGACTGAATGATTCGGCGGTGGCAAACAGTGGTAGTAGGAGGTGTGAAAGAGATATTTACTTTTAATTTGAAATGATAGGAAGTGGGGAAAAAAAAAGGTGTCGAGAGATGGTGGATGGCACGAATGGCAAGGATTGGAGTATCGTGGGGCTAAGATCACATAAGAGGTAAGTAACACACACATTTCTTTAGGATTCTTATTCTATCTCTCTCGGACATTAGATAATATTTTTCTCTCCATTGTTGACCTTGTGATCGCTTTGTCTCGACTCTCTTGGGGTCTTTATCCCTCGACGGTCGGTAAAGTCGCAAGCTTTTAGTGTTGACTTATTGGTATGCAAGGATATTGGACGCGTCTTGGTGATTGGGACGTGGAGAAAGATCTTGGCGTTAACAATTATAAATTTTCAATTTAATCCCGTATAGTAGAAAATTTATAAAATTTTAGTCGGTTCAGTAGGGTCAATTGACCACAATCTTAGCTTCGTCATTGCGTGTGTGCATGCATGCATGTGTTGCAAGTGCGCACTCGTATGTATTCACTGTGCTCATATGAACTCAAGTGCATGTGCAGAGAAGATAAGAGAGCTACAAACAAAATTTCAAAACAGATAGAGATACTTGATTAACCCTGATATATAGAATTATTGGAGTAATACTGATATATCGCCTTTCTTTTCTTTTCACACAAAAACTAAATTACTAATCAGGATTTGAAACAAAATATATATATATATATATATATATATATATATATATATATATATATATAGCCATAAAAGACCCTAAACGAGTCCGATGCCGTTCTGTGACTTGCCGGTTTGCTAGGCACTAGCCAAAAGTTAATATATGTATTCCCGGAGCCAATATATATGTATACCCCAGAATCGGAGGAAACTTTGAATCTTCTTCTTCTTCTTCTTCTTCTTCTTCTTCTTCTTCCTAATTAATGCAGCTTGAGGTATATTGATTAGCAGAGCAGACGGCTAAAGCACAAGCAAACTGTTTAAAAATTGCCGTGTTTTTCAATATCCATTGGGAGATTAATATTCATGCCAATACATGATTTGATAGGATATCCATAACTATCAGTTTCTTAAGTAAGAAACTGGATATATAATTATGAATAATCTTTATTATTGTACTGTATATATATATATATATATATATATATATATATATATATATATAGTACGCACCCAATGGTTAGAAAAACCAAGTGGTGAAATTAAGTCACATACTTGTGGGTTTATATAGCTAGCTGACGAGTGAGTGAATACGAGGAGGGGTAATCACAACAAGAGGAAGAAACTCTAATTAAATCACTGGAGTACATCATTATCCAATTCAATCTTTATTTTACTTTTATTATTCTCTATCTAAACCTAACCACTTATAAAGTTTGGTATGAGTTATAAAATTTTTGTTAAAGTTTTACTTCGCTTATCTTCTCAAGTACCCATTTCACCCTTCCCCTAATTAGCTGACAATTTTTTTGAGCATGTATTCTAAAATATACAAAGTAAATTGTCAATGAGATTTTTAATCTCAAGTTCAATTCCTGTATTAAAGTATAATATTCCCCAAAAGTGTAAGGTAAATTAAATAAAAATTAATTTCATATTTCCTCAATTATTCTATAAAGTAGGTAATTGTGTGCCATAATCATTTGATTTTAAACCCCAAAGATTTGAAGAAAACTTAATTAGCAGCTGTTAAAGGGTATTAGGGCCAATACAACATAAAGATTTGGTGTTGTAATACTAATAGTGATTCCACTAACTTACGTGATAATTTAAAGAACATTATTTTTTATTTTTATATTTTGTGTTTTATCATTTTTTTTCAATTCAATGAGCTTTACATCAAATACATCAAGCGTAATAAATATTTTTAGTCTTTAATTATAGATTTGAAAAGTGAGAAGGAATTTGCATATTTGAAGAGTGAGAAGAAAGTTGCAGATTTGATGACTAAGATTGAAAAAAGTGTTAAATTTTTCTGATATAATTTACCTATTTAAATATTCCAAAATGATTAAAGAAATTGTTGGAAATGTTCTAATATAACCACTATATATAAATCTTCTCATTTAATTTAAGATATATTTATTCATACATATATTAATCTTATTGCGGTTCCATAGAATCACTGTCACCAAAGTTTTTATAAAGGCTTTGTAATATCTATAATATAGATATAGATATCTTGTCATTTAAAATAAAAAAATTTGTAATACAAATAATAAAATATCATTTTCCCACCATATTACTTTTATCTACTAAAAAATAGATTGATTTTGACTAATGACCTCCATTTAAGTTATGGTTTTGATCCTCTTCATTGATTCTTGGGAGGTGGACATCTAGGAGTCTAGGACTACACCCACGCCTTTCCTAGTTGTAGAGTAGCATGCTCATGCAACAAAATTTTTTATATATATAAAAAAAAATGATGTAGTATTAAAGATTAAGTTGATGTTTGATAAAATTATGTAATTAGATTTTATTAAAATAAAGTATCTGCATAAAAAATAGACTCTTTTTAGAATAAAATTTAAATATAAAAATATTGTTTGATAAAAAATTTACATACTATGTTTTAATACAATATTTTGTTATTTTATCATTAAATTAGTTTATTATCCTTATCCTAAATAGCATATTTTTTTTTTAAAGAATCTTTAAAACGTCGTAATTTTTATAAAGTTATGCTATTTAAGAGTTGTATGTTATTTAATAGATATAGTTTAGATTCGTTATATATATATATATCATGCAATGCATGGATCGTTTGTCCTGTTTTTATTTTATTTTTTATTACCTTTATAATACATAAATGGATGTTTTGTAAAAAGGAAGTGATCTCCTCCTCAGAAATGCACCACTATGATAACGGGTAGACTCACTAGACCACCCACCCACCCACTCCTTTTTCTTTTTTATTTTATTTTTTGATAAATAAAAGAAAAACCTTTAATTGCAAACCAACAAAACTTACACCACTTTTATTATAACGTGTATCCAGAGATTAATCTCACTTAAGTTGGTGTATGGTGAGTTGACTGGTGCTATTAACAATGTTTGAAATTGCAACTTTAGGAAGGAGGGAGGGACAAATGTGGGAAGCCATGGCCTAGAATGATTTAGGATAGGCCCATATGAAATAAATGCTAAGACTTCATCATTAAATTAAATGGGCCTGTTTGTTTTACCTAAACAAATACAACTGCTTATATGATATTAGCTGGGTTCTCAAATCTAAATCAGCCCAACCTGGATAACGAATGTATGGATATGAAAACCCTAGACCGAACCAAGGGCGGAGGGCCCAACTAAAGAACCAAGAAATCCAAATAAAAACCCATGCCTCATTATATGTCTAATTACTTTTTCTTTTCGGCCATTTGTTCAATGCCTATGTGAGGTAGATTAATTAGTCCAATATTTGTATCGATTATTATGTTATGTTTCAAAAAAAAATTAATATTATTCTTGCTCGGTTATTATTCTTTTTTAACACAAAATTATAATTAAATTGGGAACCATAAATGAGATGATCAATTATATCAGTATGGAATACATGAATTATTTAAAAGTATGTTTGGATTAGATGGGAATGTTGTTCCTCATCTCATCCTCACTTGCATACATATTCCAGTTATCAACATGCACCGTCCCGACTTGAATGCATTTCCATTTTTGTCTCCCAGAATGACATTAAAAAATTAATATTTCTCCCGATATAGAATCTTTGCCTCTTTTTGACCAGAACAGGTGTTGTCACGTGACCCACATGTAGTTGCACTAAAAATACACTATCTATACTATTTCCTTCCCTTCCTTCACAACAAAATGATACTAGTAATTAGTATGGTGGTCGGGGTTCTTTTTTTGGCAATAATAATAATAATATAAATGCATTCTAGACTAATTTTAATATACATAACAAAAATTAAATAATTAAATAAAATTCCCATTTTCTAGAAGAGAAGAGTATGTATGTATATATATATATATATATATATTGGAGTTTAAAAATACTAGAATGGCTCTATATTTATTTTTAGTTTTATTTGATGCCCTTTAAAATCATTGGAAAACTTATATAGAATCAAATGAGGGAGTAATTAAATAAGTAGTAATTCCCGTTGACTATTATTCAATTAAATAAGTAGTAAGTATCTTTTTGGATTATAAATTTTGATATTGTTGTGCTTTAGTAGACATTCTGGAAAGCACAATGGTTAAATTAAGATTGCAATCGACAATGAATTCTCCAATAAATGATGCATGGAGTGAGTAGTACTACATGGGAGCAAAATTAAATTAAACACATAATATTCCAACCGTCCTTTAAGAAAAAATTATGGAGTACTATCTCTTTAATTAAGTTGACCTTTTTTTCATAAAGGTTAAGACGTAGACACGCAGTTCATCATTTTTTTTTTAAATAATAAAGTTAGATTCCAAAGTTTAATTTTTTTTAAAAATAATATCTAACTTAATCCTATATAAAATTTAATTAATATTCTCAAAATAAAGTTGACAACAAATAATATTTTTTTCATCTGAATTTGCAGCTATATGTTATTCTGAGTAAACCACCATATGCATGTAATATATAAATATAAAATTAAATTAATGCATATTGCGTAAACTCATATGTTTGATGGTCCCAACGAAGACATTAATTACTACACTTAAATAATAATTGTAATAAAAAAATATTTTTATTTGGGAAGGGAGTGGTTAATATAATGTTGGGATTCAGTTAGCATGAAGCTTATTTTTGAATAAATTGGTCAATTGGCCAATAGAATACTGACATACATAGAATCTCGCATGCGTGTTATCACTCTATTGACCAACTTACGCCTAAAAATAAATTTCATGATAACCACTTCCATAATGTTGATCACCATATTGAATAGCATAGATTGAAGACAATTTTTCACCTGGCGCTACAGTTTGTAGCGACATAACAATCTTTTGTAATGGCAACCGAAATGACAAAATTGTCCCCCATTAAACTAATTTTCTGTCATTACAGGCTGTAGTAGCAGGCCTTGGCCCTTTGCTATTAATATTAAATATATTTAATATTTACTATTAATTATGAATATTATTAGTAAATTAGTAAATATTAATAGTAAATTTCAAATTAAATTAAAAAAAAAACAATTCCAGTTGTGAATATTAAACTTCAAATTACTAATTCTTAAAAAAAATTAAGAATTAAAAAGATGTTAATAGTAAATAGTAATGAGATTTGAAAAGGAAAAATATTAATAATAATGTTATCTCATTAAATTAATATTTACTAATGAGATTTGAAAAGTAATAAGATTTGAAAAAAGAAATAATAAAGCCAATTCCAAGATTTGAAAAAAGAAGGATGCGTCAGGAGGGCTAAGGCTTGCCACAAGAGATTGTTTTGCCATTCAATCAGTTGTCACAGATAAGAACCCTATATATATATATAGAGGAAGGATTAAGAGCACCTCCTTATTTAGCATTCCTTCTTAAATAGTATTCATTTATTAAAATTATTTTATTTTGGAGACTCTTAAAAGAGAGTGGTCCCACTTCTTTCCTTTTATTTATAAAAATGCCACCCGCGACCTCACTTGTTTTTTTTAAAAAACTCCAAACGACGTAGTTTTAATAAAAGAGTGCTATTTAAGAAGGAATGCTAGATAAGGGGAATGCTCTTGATCTTTTCTTCTTTTTTTTGTTTTTTTTTTAAAACAACTAAAAAAAAAAATTTATTTTATGAAACTGGAATTTTTACATAATACAGTATTTGGGTGTGATTTGGATACATATTTTATTGAACTTGGATACATATTTTATGGGTATTTTGGGTCTGTACAGACATATTTTGTTATATGTATCCAAAATTACACCCAAAACATTGTATTATGTAAAATATTATTATTATTTTTTTAGTTGTTAAAAAAAAGCAAAAAAAAAAGTCCGTCGATATATATATATATATATATATATAAGGGAATTTTATCTTGTTATGATTATGGGTGTTGTAATCAATTTAAATTGTGTTGTAATTTAATTTTGAACAAATATGTTAGCTGTGTTGTATTTGATTTGGATTGTATCAGTTAATACAGAGGAGTTCTTGTTGATGGAATGAATAAAATTATGTATTTGCAGTGAATTGAAACTGTTATTACAAAGGAGTTCTTGTTGTAGTGAATTTAAAAGTTTGTATCAGTTAATACAGAGTTCTTGTTTTTCTGAATTGGAATAGTTAACTGTGTTTTACATATAGTGAATTACTGTGTTGTAATTGCAGTGAATTATTGTGTATGTGTTGTAATTGCAGTGAATTACTGTGTTGTAGTTTCGACGAATTTGTAGCTCCAGTTTAAGTCTTTACGTCCGCTAGTAATACTAGCGGACTCTGTTAATACTGCATATATGGTCTATTTTGGTCTCTTGGAGGGTAAACTGGAGGGGTTAAAGTGTCTAACATTTATACTAATTGCGTCCGCTAGAATTACTAGCGGACGGTGTAAGCCCAAATCTGATCGCAGACATTCGTCAATAAAACGTGTGGTTTAGAGTTTATATGCCACTTTTTATCCCATAACATATAAATGCTGTGGATTGCTCCCCATATATATATATATATATCACGTGTTAACAAGGAGTAGTAAAATAATGGACGGACCCTAGTTTTATTTGGCTTCTTTAAATCTTGATAAGAAGTTCCTAGTTGGGTAAGATGCGACTTTCTAGGGACCCAAGCGTGGCTTAATTAATTAAGAGTGATTGGGTTATGTATGTGAACAAAAGTCAACAAGTAGTAATTAATTAAAATTCGCCAAACAAAACAAGTCATTATGCTCGATCGATGCATCTCCTGATGATGGATGAGTAGTTCAATTTGAGCTTGTTATTACTGGCTAGCCACGTTACCATTTTTCACTTTAATGGAGTATTATTCAATATAACAATTAAACAAAATTCCATCGGATTGAAAAGCTAGCTAGCTATTAAGCACCATTTAAGCTTGTGGCTGCTTTTCTCATCTTTCTTTGATTAATCACTACATATAAAATGCCTAATTAATGATGGTAATCGTTGACCTTCTTCTTCTTTCTAATTATTTTCGACCCCTTAATATAGGACGTTTTAAAGTTTCTCAATTGATCTTATTTATTTGACGTTTGTTAAAATCTAAAAGAATTGGTCATAATTTTTCTAAAATTACCCCTCTTATATTACTCTACCTAATTTTTTAATAAATTATTGGAAAAGTTATTTTATAGGGATGGAGAGAGAGAACAATGGGTAAATGAGACTAATGAGTTTTTTTAGAAAAAAAATTATAAGAAAAAGTGTGAGAGAGAGTATGAAATAAATATGATATGATACTTCTTCCGTCCTTAATTATTTGACGTTTTAAATGTGGACACAAGAATTAAAATAATAATTAAAAAATATTAAATATAGTACTCAATTGTCTATAATACCCTTAAATCATCATAGCTCATTTACTCATTGATCTCTCTGTCCATCCATCCCCATAAAAAACGTATCCAATTCATTAGAAATTATCTACACTCTGTCCCTCATAATATACAGAAGAGTTTTGTTGGGATAAGGAGAGAAAAATAGTTAAAAATATCAAAATAATAGGCAGAGTAACGAGGGGTAATTTTAGAAAAATAGTCATTAGTTCTCTTAGATTTGAACAAATGTCAAATAATTAGGGACAAATAAAAAACTCTAAAATATTAAATAATTAGGGACGAAGGGAGTAATATTTAATAATATTATAGGCAATTGATATTATATTTAATACTTTTCAATCATTATCTTAATTATTGTGCAACACTCTAAAACTTACTATATTAAGTGACGGGGGAGTAACAATTACTTTCTTAGTTTCTGAATATAAGTTATTTTAAAATTTTGCACAAGTATTAAAAAAATGATTGTATAACATTAAATATAATATCAATTGTCTATATTAATCATTGTTTAAAAAAAGTGTTATTTATTAGGCAAAAAAATAGTGAGATAACCAAAGTTATATTTAATACTTAAGGGTAATATTGAAAACTAAACAATTAATACTACTTGTATTATAAAAGATTAATATATAATATGAAGAACAAAGATGATAATCAAGGGAGGAGCATTCTCATTTCATATCTTGTAATTGTATATGTCCATCTCACCTTTACTTTACAAATGTTATTATATATAGGAATAATAACATCAATACTAACATAACTACTAGGATGTTACAAAACTCAAGAGTCATGAGTTACAAAACTCAATGGATATGGGAGTTACTAGACATCCATTATATAATGAATCTAGACATAATTTTATAACACTCCCCCTTGGATGTCTATTGTATATCAATACGCATTGAAAGCTGCCTCATTAAAAACCTTACCAGGAAAAATCCAATGGGAAAAAACCATGGTTAAGAAAAAGAGTGCGTGTGCATTAGCTCCCCTCATGAATGTATACTTAAGTTCTTGGTTGTCGCGATTCCAATATTGCATAGTATAATCCTCCTTCAAACATTGCGAGTTGATCTCGCTAGATTATCTTTGATGTATCCTCCCTTTAATTGAGCTATACATGCAACTTTGTCTTCATACAGAATGGATGGAGTTCTTTTGTAGCAATTTTCTAAGAATATGCCTCGTTAAAAACCTTACCAAATAAAAACCCAGTGGGAAAAAATTTGGCGAAAGAAAAGAGTACAATATTCTTGTATAACTTCTAGTGCCTTGGGATTGCCTCATTAAAACCTTGCAAAGGAAAACCGGTGGGAAAAAAACCTTAGCGAAGGAAAAAAGAGTACAATCAAAGATATATCCTTTTTACTCCCCTTCATAAGTACATAGAATTTCCATTGTTCATGGTAAAAATATCATTAAGTCGAGTATGCCAATATTGTGCACCATCTTCTTCAAAATCATAGTTGGTAATGACTTAATGAATATATCAACCAAATTATCACATGATCAATATTGCCATTCTTCTGGGGCTCATGTGTATAAAATAATTTTGGTTCAATATGTTTGGTTCTATTACCATTTGGATTAAATAATCCCAAATAAATAGTCTCACGAAGACAACGTAAAATATGTTTAATTTCATTACAATATCTTCGAGCTGGTGCATAACTATACATTGCTAGTAAGTTAACTGCAAATGTTATATCAAGTCTTAATAAATTTGCAAGATACATCAAAGTATCAATTGCACTAAGATAACATACTTCAGAACCTAATATATGGTACTTCAAGACTAAAAGTTTCTTTATTATTTTCTTGTGGTCAAAACGGATTTTTCATGATATCAAGTGACCAATCCCATCATTGGAGTACTCAAAGGATTAACATTATTCATGTAAAGTGTAACGACCCCAAAATAGGTCCATTCCATCCAA
Source organism: Panax quinquefolius (assembly GCA_020205615.1). Lineage (NCBI taxonomy): Eukaryota > Viridiplantae > Streptophyta > Magnoliopsida > Apiales > Araliaceae > Panax > Panax quinquefolius. The sequence continues at coordinate 2,936,424 of CM035173.1, read as the reverse complement.
CCCATTCTGAGTCGCCAAATATATGGTACGAAAAATAACTACAACTTTATTACAACAATTGTCGTGCAAAATACAACAACACATATGCTGTGAGTTTGGATGCAAATATATACTAAGCAGAGTACGTCACAATGACACCTTACATAAAGGTATAGTCAAAAACTGTTTTAGAAATTAGAATCTTTGGGAAGTGCTCAAGGAAACCTTCGTACATGGGAGGCCATGCTTTTAGGTTATGGTAGATATCATATGGCCACAGAATTATCCTTGGTTGACCCAATAGACCCCAAAGAAAAATGAGAAGATTACTATCATATTCTTCCCAATGGTGAGTCTTTTCTTGACATATCATTATCTCCACTGTCTCTAATTGGGTATTATACTCCAAACAAACACCAAGATTATATAGGTAGTGCTTGTAAATATACTCAGCAAGTGGATGAGCACAACCATGTCTTATGATAACACGAGGTTGTATGTCATTAGACATCTTGTATGATAGTGGCAAAACACCCTTCCAAAGTTAAATTCACCTCACCCTCAACATCTATAGACCACCACTCTATTCCTCGCATATCCCCGCCGACCCAAATTGCTACACTTTTATTACCTGAAAGGAATTGTGAAACAAAAGGGTGAGCACAACTAGCTCAGTAAAGAATATTATGACTAAAGATAAATAAATTATCAATAGTCTTCATCAGTAATAAATCAGAGATTTAGAACATATGGTAGATGATAAAACTTTTCAACCATAGTTGCACGTGAAATGAGCAATCCATTAGAAGAGTCAAATAGACCATAAAATCTATTATCTTCTCCATGTTAAAAGTCCACCAACAATGTTTTATCCTCGTAACATCAATCAACAATTCTCGCCCACAATCACGTGTATAACTCATAATCGTAATTGTAGTTCTAAATTCCTTTCCTCATCCAAGACAAAGATAATTTTCATCACTTGTCTTTACCGAAACATCAAAGATCATGGTTATACCAAATCACAGTTCCTCGCTCATAATCATACTAATAAATTCATCTTTGCACCACGGCCAAAGATATTCATCAACAGTTCATCTTTACACTACAAATTTAAAGATATTCAACAATGGTCATCTTTGCATTACAAGCCAAAGATATTCATCAATAATTCATCTTGCACACAAAGCTAAAGATATTCAATAACAAAGTCATCTTTGCATTACTGAGCAAAAGATATTCATCAATAATTCATCTTTGCACCACCGGCTTAAAGATATTCAACACAAGTCATCTTTGCATTACTAAAAAAGATATTCATCAATAATTCATCTTTGCACTCATTGGCTAAAGATATTCATCATTGGTCATGTTCATTTTACTGTTCATCTTTTGCACTCACAGCCAAAGATATTCTTCGTAAATCATTCATCTTTGCATTGGTTTTATCCACGCCCAAAAATACCTCAAAAATAATCATAGTGGTGTAAAATTCAAGAATGATCAAAACATGGATACAATCAAAGCTAGTATCCGAATAGATATTTTAGACGAAAAGAAAAATTTTCATTTTTTGATTGAATAGTCTCAGATTCGTGAATAGTGCCAGTACACGTGAATAGTAACTCACACCAAAAGATAGAAATTCCACAAAAAATATCTTCACGCTTCATTGAATAGTACTCGTGAATAAGTAACTCGTGAATAGTAACTCATGAATAGTAACTCGTGAATAGAAACTCATGAATAGTAACCCCGACATGAAAAAGTTCCAAATTTGATAAAAAGTTCCAACCAATATTTCAAAGATAATGATATTGAAGAAATAATATCATCCGAGAAGAAAATAACATCCCTTACCTCGAAGACAAGAGTACTTAGTTGAAACAGGATATAGTCTTTGAAGGAACTTGCACCGCCTAACAATACTCAAAGTATACTCAAAATACTCACAAGAATACGCTCGATAATATAGAGAGAAAAGAGAAAACTTGTTTTACGGTGTGATTTTCAATTCTAACCAGCCTACTATTTATAGGAAAATGTTAAGATGGCGAAAGCAGACTTTAACTCGCAACTCCGGTGGCTTTACTCGCTACTATTCCACCCACCACATTTGAAAATTCAATTGAGCACATTTCTCACCAACCAAAAGTGGGGCCCACCAATTCTAGAATTTTCCACCAAAATCATTTATAACCTAATTTCTAAATCACCACCTCTTAAAATTCATAACAAATTATCGCTCATTTTAACGGTTCAAAATTTGTGAACATATACTCAACTTATATATGTATAACATATCCAAAAATCCCAACGATCCAACGGTCACGATTAAAATTATAACTCACATAATAAAGTTCGTAAGAATCATTGATTTGATCTTTTAATACCTCCAATCCGGCAAAATATCGATAAAATACCTCAACATTAATTCCTTCATTTATAACCACATAAATAAATCCATCATTTATATCCACATCAAATAAATATTTCATTGTCATATAAATCAATAATTAATTATTCATAAATAATATTATAGAATCACAATAATGACAACCAGGCAGGTTCCTCAGAAAGAGGGGCTTTCAATAAGAATTTCTCTCTTCTTGGCAAGCAATTAGGTGACCAAACCTCTCCTCGATGTAACTTTCTAGACATTGCCAATAATGTTATCTAATAATATTATTCAAATAATATGAATTATTGATCTGATAATGGAGATACTGTGCAGTGACAATTATTGAACAACAATAATATAAAATATCAACGCATCAATTATTGAATCAATAAAATAAAATATTGAGCAAGAATTATCGTAACAATTATTGAGTAAAGTGCCTTTCACGTAAGAATCAATAATTCAAAAATCTTGTGTAATACCGCAGTGCTATCTTGTGCAACAACGCCGTATTACTTTATTTTACCAATAGGGTATTCCAACGGTGTTACTTGATAACGATTACGTCGTTATTTATAAAAACTTAATTTTGTCGTTTTCTTCATCCGACGGTTATTACATTATGGGCCCCTGAAATATCGCTGGCAGGTCGCATTTAATATTCCCCAAGCGGAAAGAATATTCCACGACCAAACGAATATTCCACGACAATAATGAATACTTTATACCCCCTTGCGTATTTTGAAAAAAATTTCATATATCACCCTTAACTTTAACTTTTATCAATTTAACCATTTCTTGAATAGAAAAATTGAATACTTTTATTTCATAAAATTCGAGGGTCTTACAATCTCCCTCCTTATGAAATTTCGTCCCCGAAATTTACATGCACTGTATTTCAAAGAGTTGAGAATACCTTGTTTTCATTTCAGTTTCTATCTCCCTGTCATCATGATTTCTCCATCTTTCATCTCCTCGTATTTCAAATATCATTCTAGAATACGACTTCAAAACAAAGGTTAATTGAACAAATTAACATATCACATAATATCTCGATATTATGATCGACCAACAAATAAGCTTAGGTAGGACACACTTTAGCGAAGGATTTACTCATCTCTCCCTCCTAGTTCTATTCCCCGATCTCCTGAGATCATATCCCTAAGCTCGATACTAAATGTAACTTTGGACACCAACTTGTGTCAAGACCTCACATTGATACTTTATCGGCCACACCGCAGAATCCAGGCGTCCCCTACGGAGAGTCCGGCGGTGCATTCCTATCAACAGAAGTCACCAGCGAGAGGCTCGGGGCTCTTTACTTATAGCTCGATACCAAATGTAACAACCCCAAAATAGGTCCATTCCATCCAACCCATTCTTGAGTCGCCAAATACATGGTACAGAAAAATAACTACAACTTTATTACAACAATTGTCGTGCAAAATACAACAACACATATGCTGTGAGTTTGGATACAAATATATACCAACTGTAGCACGTCACAATGACACCTTACATAAAGGTATAGTCAAAAACTATTTTAGAAATTAGAATCTTTGGGAAGTGCTCAGAGGAAACCTTCGATACATGGGAGGCCATGCTTTTAGGTTATGGTAGATATCATATGGCCGCTGAATTATCCTTGGTTGATCTAATAGACCCCAAAGAAAAATGAGAAGATTACTATCATATTCTTCCCAATGGTGAGTCTTTTCTTGACATATCATTATCTCCATTTGTCTCTAATTGGGTATTATACTCCAAACAAACACCAAGATTATATAGGTAGTGCTTGTAAATATACTCAACAAGTGGATGAGCACAACCATGTCTTATGATAACACGAGGTTGTATGTCATTAGACATCTTGTATGATAGTGGCAAAACACCCTTCCAAAGTTAAATTCACCTCACCCTCAACATCTATAGACCACCACTCTATTCCTCGCTATCCTCCCGCTCGACCCAAATACACTTTTATTATTACGAAAGGAATTGTGAAACAAAAGGGTGAGCACAACTAGCTCGATAAAAGAATATTATGACTAAAGATAAATAAATTATCAATAGTCTTCATCAAGAATAAATCGTAGATTTAGAACATATGGTAGATGATAAAACTTTTCAACCATAGTTAAAATGGAATGAGCAATCCATTAGAAGAGTCAAATAGACCATAAAATCTATTATCTTCTCCATGTTAAAAGTCCACCAACAATGTTTTATCCTGTAACATCAATCAACAATTCTCGTCCACAATCACGTGTATAACTCATAATCGTAATTGTAGTTCTAAATTCCTTTCCTCATCCAAGACAAAGATAATTTTCATCACTTGTCTTTACCGAAACATCAAAGATCATGGTTATACCAAATCACGGTTCTCATTCATAATCATACTAATAAATTCATCTTTGCACCACGGGCCAAAGATATTCATCAACAGATTCATCTTTACTACTGGCTAAAGATATTCAACAACGGGTCATCTTTGCATTACAAGCCAAAGATATTCATCAATAATTCATCTTTGCACTACAAAGCTAAAGATATTCAATAACGGTCATCTTTGCATTACGAGCAAAAGATATTCATCGATAATTCATCTTTGCACTCTTTAGGCTAAAGATATTCAACAACAGTCATCTTTGCATTTACAAGCAAAAGATATTCATCAATAATTCATCTTTGCTTTCTTTGGCTAAAGATATTCATCATTGGTCATGTTCATTTAAACGCTGTTCATCTTTGCACTACTGTGCCAAAGATATTCTTCGAAATCATTCATCTTTGCATTGGTTTTATCCGTCAAAAATACCTCAAAAATAATCATAGTGGTGTAAAATTCAAGAATGATCAAAACATGGATACAATCAAAGCTAGTATCCGAATAGATATTTTAGACGAAAAAGAAAATTTTCATTTTCTATTGAATAAGGTCAGATTAAGTGAATAGTGCCGTATACGTGAATAGTAACTCGACACCAAAAGATGAAATTCCAAAAAAAAATATCTTCACGCTTCATGAATAGTACTCGTGAATAAGTAACTCGTGAATAGTAACTCATGAATAGTAACTCGTGAATAGAAACTCATGAATAAGTAACCCCGAGCATGAAAAAGTTTCAAATTTGATAAAAAGTTCCAACCAATATTTCAAAGATAATGATATTGAAGAAATAATATCATCCGAGAAGAAAATAACATCCCTTACCTCGAAAAGACAAGTACTTTAGTTGAAACAGGATATAGTCTTTGAAGGAACTTGCACCGTCTAACAATACTCAAAGTATACTCAAAATACTCACAAGAATACGCTCGATATATATAGAGAGAAAGAGAAAACTTGTTTACGGTGTGATTTTCAATTCTAACTTAGCCTCTATTTATAGGAAAATGTTAAGACTCAGAAAGCGGACTTAACTCGCAACACGATGGCTTTTTACTCGCTACTATTCCCACCCACCACATTTGAAAATTCAATTGAGCACATTTCTCACCAACCAAAAGTGGGGCCCACCAATTCTAGAATTTTCCACCAAAATCATTTATAACCTAATTTCTAAATCAGTCACCTCTTAAAATTCATAACAAATTATCGTTCATTTTAACGGTTCAAAATTTGTGAACATATACTCAACTTATATATGTATAACATATCCAAAATCCCAACGATCCAACAATTCGGATTAAAAATTATAACTCACATAATAAAAGTCGTAAGAATAATCGATTTGATCTTTTAATACCTCCAATCCGACAAAATACTGATAAAATACCTCAACATTAATTCCTTCATTTATAACCACATAAATAAATCCATCATTTATATCCACATCAAATAAATATTTCATTGTCATATAAATCAATAATTAATTATTCATAAATAATATTATAGAATCACAATAATGACAACCAGGCAGTTCAGGGAGAGGGGCTTTCAATAAGAATTTCTCTTCTTGGCGCCGCAATTAGGTGACCAAACCTCTCCTTGACAGAACTTTCTAGACATTGCCAATAATGTTATCTAATAATATTATTCAAATAATATGAATTATTGATCTGATAATGGAGATACTGTGCAGTGACAATTATTGAACAACAATAATATAAAATATCAACGCATCAATTATTGAATCAATAAAATAAAATATTGAACAGTAATTACTGTAACAATTATTGAGTAGTGCCTGCCTTTACGTAAGAATCAATAATTCAAAAATCTTGTGTAATACTGGTGCCATCTTTGTGCAACAACGCGTATTACTTTATTTTATTAGGGTATTCCAGCATGTTGTTAGCAGTAACGATTACGTCGTTATTTATAAAAACTTAATTTTGTCGTTTTCTTCATTAAGCGGTTATTACATTATGGGGCCCTGAAATAGGCTGCTTGGCCGCATGCGAATATTCCCGATAGAAAGAATATTCCACGACCAAAACGAATATTCCCAAAATAATAATGAATACTTTATACCCCTTGCGTATTTTGAAAAAAAAATTCATATATCACCCTTAACTTTAACTTTTATCAATTTAACCATTTACTGAATAGAAAAATTGAATACTTTTATTTCATAAAATTCGGGGTCTTACATAAAGTTACTTCAGGACTTTTTCTATGTACAAGAATTCTATAGTTCAATTTTTAGGCCAAGACAAAAATTTGTCTTTCCAATATCTTTCATCTCAAATTTGTTATTTTTGTCGACTCTTCTGGAGCAAAATCTTTCATCAATAAATACAGTAATAATAGCAAATCCAGATTATGATCTTTTGATAAAAATGCATGCATAAATTGGATTATTCTCAAATCCTTCTTTCAAAAGATATCTACTTAGGCGATTATACAACAATATGCATCTGGATTGCTTTAACCCATATAAATATCTTTGTAGTTTAATAGAATACATATTTCGAGATGTAGAATTATATGCTTCATGCATTTTATATCCTTCAGGGATTTTCATATATTATATAATGATCCATACAGATATGATGTAACAACATCCATTAATTTCTCTTTCTACCAAGCTAATTAAAAATCAGAATGTAATTGTGTCCCATTACGAGGAGCATATGTTTCTTCATAATTAATATCATGTCTTTGCGAAGAAATCTTGTCTTTGCTACAAGTTGCGCTTTTGTACCATATAATTTTATTTTACTTATTTCGTATAAATACTCATTTGTATTCTAAGGTGAATTACACCTTTAGGTGTTAGGACTACTGAGTCCAAAAACTTCATATTTACTTAGTGAATTTAATTACGCTTGAATCGCCTCTTTCTACATTGGCCAAATATTTCTACATTCATCAACGATGATCATTACTCGTAATATCCATAGCAAATTTATATGAAAATATGTTGTCGATAACGATTTTATTTCTATCCAATATATATCGTCTCCTGTATATACATAATGTATCGAGATCTCGTTATTTTCGTGTGCACCGATCCTCTTGAGGATAACTCTCAAGAGTTTTATTTACGAGGAGATTTTTATTCATAAGTTTTGGATAGATTGATAAATTTTGTAGCTTTGTTTCATGGGTATAGCCTCTTTATAAGTCTATGACTTGTTTTTCTTGTACTTTCTTCTACGGGAAATTCTATCTTTAACAATCGATCATTCTTTCATGTTTTTGGTGTGACTTAGATTCAATTCTATCTTTGCATTAATTGATTGTCCTACGAGGACATCAATCTCTCGCTAGAATATTAGTAGCTAGAATGTGATATATCTTTATTTTCTTATTATCGGTGAATAATTATGGTAATTAATTTGCAATTCATTGCAAATGAATTATCCTTTGAACTTCTAGTTCATATTGATTTGTATAAGGATCAAGATTAAATAACGTTGAAACATTCTAATTAATCTCCCATCGTACTTCTGGCAACGATCTAACATCGTGCTTTAGGCAACGACTTTTCTCCCCCTAATGGTGGGAAGACTGTTTCATTAAAATAACAATCCTCAAATTATACCTTAAAAATATCACTTATTGAGGTTATGAATAGCATGACCCCAAGCATGTATTGGTAATTAATTTACTTTGATATAATCAACAAGTAAAGGAATCTTCTGGTTCCTTACGGGATGTTCATGGGAGTTTTCAATAATTCAATGCAACATTATTGATCCTGAATGATCAATATGATCATGCTAAATAATAAAAATCTTTTTGATCTGAACACTTCTGGTGTATTATATATTTCTGGTGTATTACAACATTTATTTCAACTATTCTCATTTTAGTATAATATATCCCAGAAGAGAAAATTTACAGCTTTTCTAATATGAGCTTCTGGCCCGATACTATTGAAGTAATATAAGAAATTCTTCACTGCCTTCAATAAAATAGCATGCCCCCAAACAGAGACAGGAAGTTTTGTTCTCATGAGCAATGATCTTGCAATTAACTGGAGGCGTTTAATAAATGATTCAGCAAGACCATTCTGAGTATGAACCTGGGCAACATGATGTTCATTATATATCCCAAGTGACATGCAATAATCATTAAATGTTTTGGATGTAAATTCACCAGCATTGTCAAGACGAATAGTCTTGATTGTATGATTCGAAAATTGTGCTCGTAATCTAATAATTTAAGCAAGTAATCTCGCAAACGCCAGGTTGCGAGTTGATAATAAACACACATGTGACCATCTTGTAGATGCATCTATTAAAACCATAAAATATTTAAATGGTTCACTTGGTGGGTGAATAGGCCCACAAATATCTCCTTGAATACGTTCTAGAAACTTTGGAGATTCAATCCCAAATTTAGCTGGTGATGGTCTAATGACCAATTTGCCTTGAGAACAAGCAGCACATGAAAATTCCTTAAATTGAAGAATCTTCTGGTTCTTCAATGGATGACCATTATAACGTATATCTTTAAAACTGAGCAAATTTCTGCTTGCCTCAGAAGAATATAAAGAATCATCAATACAAAGTTTTGTGCTCTTTGACAATATTATAATCGCTTCTTCCGAGACTTTAATTAAGTTTGATGAGTTTCTAGCCCATACAACTTCATATATGCAAAAACATAAATTTAACTTTATTACTTGAAACATAAATAAAACATATAATAAAAAATACTTAATATAATGTCATAATATAATGAAATAAAAATAATTAATTAGTATGAACATTTATCAACATAAAATCAAGGAAACCATAGATATCAAAATGAGTTATATCCACTCCATTTGAAAAGTCAAAATAATCCATGGGATCTTCAGGATCATTATGAACAATAAAATTTATTTCAATTCCATTTTCTTTTCTTTTATGGAGTCTTGGTACAAATCTATATACCAAATGTTTAGGAGTACGACAGGTACATTCCTTTTTTATATTGATTATTCCTTTCACGTCTACTACCATAACCACAATCATAATTTTCTATGATTATCAAATGAGGTTCCATTCACTTGTGGAATGTAATGTAATCGGTCGAGCTAGATTGTTGATTTTTCAGCAAAAACTCATTATTTTGTACAGCCACTAGAAGAAATGATATCACTTCTAGGAATATAATTTCCTTTATCGCTTCAGGGAATATATTATGAACTTATACTCACAATATTGCTACTACAGGAGCATATTCGAGGCATGAAATATAGTAAATATTTTCTTCTTTTTTTTTTTTCTAACATGTCTTTATCAATTTTTTTATGGAGATGATAGCGAATAAAAATAATTAATTTTGCATGATCCTACAGGGATGCATGATTGTCAACTTTAATTGTATCTCCAAGGTTCTTTGCCTTTATATGAATCTCAACATCAAGATTCCATTACAAACAATTCTTGCTCGATATAAATCAAGGCAACAAATTCAAATTTATAAAATTTGAATATTAAATAACTAAACATATTTTTCATCAAATTAAATAATTATATATGTCCGCTTTTAATTATAATGAAACAATTTATAGAAATGCGTGAAAAATCTGAAACTAAATTTTTCTACTAAAACTAAATAACAAGCCAACACTACCAAGTATATTTGCTATATGAAAAGCGAGGTCCAAATGGATATGAAGCTTTGCAGAATGTAAGATTCTATTTATGTTAGTTACTATATCGCTATTATTATCAAATTGATATGGCAAGAATCGAGTGTTCCTTTTGATGCGGTCAAATGCTCTACCATCGAAAGCTATGGACCGACCATAAAGAGACAAGTAATCAAGGGCCAAATAATCAAGAAAGTTTACACTTTGAATGCTTACTTGTTTTTTCTTTATCTTTCACCAATGTTACAAGCGGTGCTTGGTTCAAATTGAAAAGAAGGGTTAAGAATTTTGCCACATTAATTGTTATAAAGTTGCTTCAACTAGTTGGTGAATTTATCGGATAGATAAAATCATGACGGTGTAATCGACTTATTACAAATCTTTAAATGGATGGCGAGATAACATAATTTAACTAAAAGAAAATCTCACCCCATGTTAAGGCTACTAATCTCATGAACCTAAATCAAAGTAAACAATTTATACGTATTGAGGTGATATTATCATCATCACCACCATGATTGAAATCTAAAAGCATCCCGAACTTCAATTAATTTCTATTTTTCTATAGGTTCCAGTAATAAGAATTGAGTCTTCCATTTATCAAAACCAAAACAAAGTCGATACGGTTAATTACTTACTATCCCTTACTATCAAATTTCTCACTTTTTGCAACCGGTGGAACCGAAATTAGTTATACTTAGCATGCTTTAACAAATCAAATCCCGCATGAGCAAATATAGACTGTTTAGGCCACCATGCTTTCAAATGAAAGCATAGTCACGAGAATCCTACAATATCCGTGAGACCCCAGATTTTATCAATAAAGATTTAAATTTTGTCGAAATAATTTTTAATATTATGGTGTGAATTTGAGATAATATTATAGTTGTGGGTAGTATTTATAAATTTTGCAAAAGTATGCAAGTGGTTATATTATATTCGATTGGTCGGGGAATATTCGGTTTAGCGAGGGAATATTCGCATAACGGCTCAATCATTGGTGGACCCCACAATGTAATTATTGTCGGATCGAGAAAACGACAAAAATATTTTTTATGAAATAACGGCGGAAGTTTTACGTGGTTCTTGTTGAACTACTCGGTAGTAAAAATGCGAATACGTGTGGTTGCGTAGTAGCATTACCTGTATTGATTATTGATGCCTATGTGAGAAGTCACTCGGTTTGATTCTATTATTGTCGATTAATAATATGAATTATTATAAGCGATAACGACGTTTTGTTTTATTCGTATTATTAACGTAATAAAAGCGAAACATCTTTTATATAAAATAGAATACTTTATTAAAGTTATTCTATAAATAGAATATATTATATTTTATTATGCATAGTGTTGCATAGTATTTTGTATAGTGTTTTGCATAGTATTGCATAGTGTTTGCATAGTAAAATGTTTTTATATAAATAGAATATATTATATTTTATTTAAAAGATTTTTTCTTTAAATATGGACCGTCAGATTAAAGTAAATCAATCGGACCGTTCATGGATTAATTCTTATGCATTCCATTTTCCTATAAATAGAAGCTCATTCCTTCATTATTTTCTTATTTAATTCATTGAAACTCTGAGAGAGAGAAATTATAGAGAGAAGTTTATAGAGAGAAAATTATAGAAAGAAGAAGAGTATTCTCGCTACTTCACTACTTCTATATTAGGTTCTTTTTACGGTAAGGGTGTTATTCTTTCTTCTTGAAGAGAACACATTATTCCATTCACTATTATTACATTGGAATAACTTTTGTAAAAGTGGTATACCCTATACATAACCTGTATATGCGGCATATCCTATACTTGGTGAAATCCTTATGTTATTCCATTCTTTATTATTCTATTGGAATAACCTGTATACGCGGTTTACCCTATACTTGGTGACATTCTTCTATTATTCTGTTGGAACATCACATGCATGTGTTTTACACGGGACTGGTTCCGCTTTTTTTATTATCTCCGTTGGAACATCACATGCATGTGTTTTACACCGGACTGGTTAAAATCTTTATCATTCTGTTGGAATATCCTATCGTGTGTTTTACACCGGATCCGGTTCCATCTTTATTATTCATTGGAACATCCCGCGATTGTGAATTTCACGACCGACTGGTTCCGTTATTATTATTCTGTTGGAATAACTTCGCCTACATGCGAAGTACCGCATGCGTGGTGATTTCTTTTGTTATTCCATTCTTTATTATACTCGGTTGGTTAAAACTTTGACTTCTATACTCCATGAAATTAGTGGAATATCCTTGATATTTGCGTTTCATCCAAAGATCTTTTCATGGAAATATTCTTCCGATCATTCTTGAATTTTACTCTCTTAAACAAAGATTATCGTGTTGACAATATGGACGTTAATAATTCATGGATTAAATAATTCTTGAACTTGTTTTATTGAATTATTATGTCATTGTCATCATCCTCATGTTATATTATGTTATCTTTGGCTTACGTGCGTAGATGAACTTAGTATTATTATGACCGAGGATCATTTGGTATAATCATGACTTGATATAAATGATGTGACAAAAGTCCACGATGGCACGTAATGCGATGATGGGCGCTTTTTGGTATGATTATGACCTGGGTGATTCGGTATAGTCATGACCATTGATAATTTGATGAAAATCCTTGACCGTGGTACGGGATGATTAGATGTGGTGGTTTATTTATTGTTTGAGTCTCGGCGATAAAAATTGATGAAAACCTTTTAAAACCTAAAAGATAGTAGACTTTATTTTCTACTTGACTCTTTTAATGGATTGCATATTATTGCATTGATTAAACCGGTTGTCTATTGTATTTTATCGGTTTAACATCTTTGTTGAAGGCTAATGATAATTTATTACGCATTATCTTAGTCATAATATTTCTTCTTGGGCTAGTTGAGCTCACCATTTCTTTTTCACCGTTCTCTTCGTGAAATGAGAACATATTTGAGACGAGTCGGGGAACGAAGTAATGGTCCGAGGATAGCATTAGTAGTCCTCACTATCTCGTGAAAATAGTGTGATAATAGTTGTAATGAGGACTCCTTTTGAGTTTGTATAATATCTAGTAGACAATATTTGTATTCAAACTCACGATTTATGTCGTATTATGTACCTGCAGCAGTTATATTAGTAAGTTGTATTTGAATTTATGTACCATGTAAGTGGCGACCCAAGATGGGTGATGTATACCTAATTTTGGGGGCGTCACAACATCTGATATTGAAGATATGCATAAAAGTATATTAATAATTTGTATAAATAATAGATAAATATACCTTCTACTTCTTACCAATAAACCAAATATAATTATCGCTTAAGACGAAGGCGAGGCGAAAGTGAGAAGCAAATCGTACGATAACGTATTATAAAAGATTAATATATAATATGAAGAACAAAGATGATGATCAAGGGAGGAGCATTCTCATTTCATATCTTGTAATTGTATATGTTTATCTCACCTTTACTTTACAAATGTTATTATATATAGATATAATAACATCAATACTAACATAACTACTAGGATGTTACAAAACTCAAGAGTCATGAGTTACAAAACTCAATGGACATGGGAGTTACTAGACATCCATTATATAATGAATCTAGACATAATTTTATAACAACTTAAAATTTTTAAACGACTTATATTAAAAGACAAATATTTCCCTAAAAAAAATTTATATTAAGAGACTGATGAAATAGTAATAATAAAGAGCACTTTTTGTGTTTAAATAATTTCTTTCAAAATCCTATAACCCTCCAAAACACAAGTTAATTTGTTGTAGAATAATATGACAGTAGGGTAAATTTATGAATATATTAGATTTACTTTATTTTTTCCCAATACATTATAAAGGGAAAGAAAAATTAAAGTAAAATAATTTATAAGTGGTCCTCCATCCCATTTATTTATTTTCTTCTTTCTTTTTATAATGCAGTCGAGAATGAAAAAATAAATTTCATATATTTACGACAGTATAGTAATACATATGTCCAGGGGCGAAGTTATGGTCCAAATGTGGGGTCAATTGACCCCACTCAATTTTTGAGATCACTTGAAATTTTTTTTACCACACTCAATTTTTGACTCCCACTCAATTTTTGACTCCACTCAAAAGGTAAATCGTGAACCATCAAAGCCTTTCGCGAGTGATCGGAGTTAGTATTCATGACTGGCGAGCCGCGAGTGTGGAGACTAGAGTGCGACTCTATTCTACTGTGACTCTCTTGCAGCCTTATGCTCTTGCAGATAACAGAAATTACTCTCTCTTCAATTTCTCCAACCAAATTTGTGACGCCCCCAAAATAGGTATACATCACCTATTCTGAGTTGTCAATACATGGTACAGAAACAACTACAACTTTATTATTACAACGAAGAAACTCGTGAGTTTGAATACAAATATTATCTTCTAGACAATATCTATACTCAAATAAATCCTCATCACATTTATTGATACATTATTTTACAAAAATGGTGAGGACTACTAAACAATCCTTTCTAAAACCTTCATTCCATACCTCGACTCGTACTCGCTATATTTTCGCCTCCTGAGAATAAAAATGGAACAAAAAGGAAAAGGGTGAGCTCAACTAGCCCAGTAAAGAATATTATGACTAAGATAATATACAACAAATTACCGTTAGTCTTCAACAGGGAAAAATCTAATAGAATACAATAGACAACAAATTTTAAATCAATATTCGCATTGAAATAATAATTCATTAGAAGAGTTAAGTAGAGAATGCAAACTACTATCTTCTATGTATGAATTTAAAAGTTCATCGTCTCATCTTTTATCCCCTGTAACATCAATCAATATATATATCCGGAATCACATATTCATCTTTGCACTACTGGGCCAAAGATATTCATCGATTGGTCATGTTCATCTAAAACACTGCTCATCTTTGCACTATGTGCCAAAAGATATTCTTCAGAAATCATTCATCTTTTACTACTTAAAGCCAAAGATATTCCATAATATCATCATTTAAGATGAAGATGATGAAAATATTTTTAAAGAAACGAATCCAATTGAAACAAAATGACAAGGATTAAGGATTAAGGATTCGTACTTTGTTTTATTCAAATCAAAAATACCTCAAAAATAATCATAGTGGTGTAAAATTCAAGAATGATCAAAACATGGATACAATCAAAGCTAGTATCCGAATAGATATTTTGGACAAAAGAAGAAATTTTATTTTTCTATTGAATAGTCCGAGTATCGTGAATAGTTCCAGTATACGTGAATAAGTAACTCGACACCAAAAGATAGAAATTCAACAAAAACATCTTCACGCTTCATGAATAGTACTCGTGAATAGTAACTCGTGAATAAGAACTTCATGAATAGTAACCCGACATGAAAAAGTTCCAAATTTGATAAAATAATTCCAACCAATATTTCAAAGATAATGATATTGAAGAAATAATATCATTTGAGAAGAAAATAACATCCCTTTACCTTGAAAGATTAAGACTTCTAAATTGGAATACTAGGATATAGTCTTTGAAGGAACTTGCACCGCCTAACAATACTCAAAGTATACTCAAAATACTCACAAGAATACGCCGATAATATAGAGAGAAAACTTGCTTTTGGTGTGATTTTCAATTCTAACCCAAGACCCTATTTATAGGAAAATGCTTAAAACAAAAAGCGTAAAATTTAATAAATTAATAATATTATTTTTTCAAATTTCCTACGCCCACTAATTTGGTCCAAGACATCAGCCACCATGTGACAAAACATTAAAAACGTTTTTCTTAATTTAAATAATTAAAACTTCCAAAAATCAATTATTTTGAACTTGAACTTCAATAATTCACAATAAATAGCCTTTTATCAAAAAATTCGAATCTCGCGTATTTTTATAGGAAATTCAATTCTCTACAACTTTGCAGAAGAAAGTTTTTCCAAATTCCAAAGCAGAAATTGACCGAAATCCACAACCAAGCGATTTTATGTGCTATAATCAAATTTCGGTCATTAAATGGGGTCCACCGGACATGTTTAACAAGTTTTAAACATTTATTGCAACAAAAATACTCCTCCTCCTCAGATACTCATATATCCCACATTCGTTGTAAAAATATCACCATTATTATATTATTAAAATATAATAATATATTTAAAATAATTATTTTATCGAGAAAAAATAAAATTTCAATTTTCAACAATTGTCACATTAAAAATTTTCTCCATCTATATCCACATAAAATCAATATTTTCCTCATCATATGAATCAATAATTAATTATTCACAAATAATATTACTGAATCACAATATTGACAACCAGGCAGTTCCCAGGAAAGAGGGGCTTTCAAATAAGAATTTCTCCTTCTTTGGTAGCGCAATTAGGTGACCAAACCTCTCCTTAGATGTAACTTTCTAGACATTGCCAATAATGTTATCTAATAATATTATTAGGATAATATGAATTATTGCTTCGATAATAAAAAATATTGTGTAATGACAATTATTGAAACAATGATAATATAAAATATCAACGCAAGAATTATTAAATCAATAAAATCTTTAAGCAGTAATTATCGTAACCATTATTGAGTAGTGCTTTCTTACGTAAGAATCAATAATTGGTGCAATATTGTGTGCTCTTCTAACGTGTTTTAACCACCGAGTATTTTAACAAGATTAATAAAGAATAACTCACGCCTAGTTATTTTTAAACAACTTATATTTGTCGTTTTCTTTATTCAATCGCTTTCAGTTATGGGGCCCAATACACATGGTCGCTACTGGTGCATTTAATATTCGAATATTCCACAAGCATTTAATATTCCACGACCAAACGAATATTCCCTAAACAACAATGAATATTTTATAACCACTGCTTATTTTGAAATATTTGCGTATTTTACCCCTAACTATCCACATTAATCAAATCAACCCTTACTATTTCAAAATAATAAATAGAGAAAATTAAATTTCATTAATAATAAGTTGGGGTCTTACAACCTCCCTCCTTCCGAAATTTCGTCCTCGAAATTGGACGTCACGATACACAGTGTTTGAAAAGGTGAGGATACCTCGCTTTCATTTCCGCTTTCCAATTCCCGTGTCATTTCCTCTATAGCATGATTCCTCCACAAAACTTTAACTTGTGGGTATGACCTTTGCTGCGTAGGACATGCTCCTTCCTATCTAAGATCTTGACAGTACCTCCTCATACGTTAGTCTTCTTGGCTATCTCGTCCGGTTCTAACTCAATAACGTGGTTTGGGTCTTTCACATATTTACTGAAGTCTATGATATGTGAAACACATTATGAACACGAGACATACTCGGAGGTAACGCGAGTCTATAGGCTACATTTCCTACTCGGTCAAGAATTTGAAATGGACCAATAAATCGTGGATTGAGCTTTCCTCTCTTCCCAAATCTTGTAACTCCCTTCCATGGAGCAACTCCCAATAATACATGATCCCCACACTAAATTCCATGTCCTTTCGATGAAGATCCGCATAACTCTTTTGTCGATCTTGTGCCGGTTTATACGTTGTCGAATCATTTGGATCTTTTCCGTAGTCATACGCATTTCAACTCGGGTCCCAACAAAGGTGTTGCTTCACCCACCTCGCCCCAACATACTTTGGAGAGCGACACTTTCGTCCATATAATGCTTCAAATGGAGCTACACCTATACTTGCTCGATAACTGTTGTTGTTGGAGAGAATTCCACCAATGGTAAATACTTATCCCAACCGCCCTTGAAGTCAGGACACGAGTCTTAATAAATCTTCAAGAGTTTGAATAGTCCTTTTCGATTGTCCGTCTGGTTTGAGGATGGTATGCCGCCAGAATCAGAATCCTGCGCCCATAGCTTTTTGCAAGCTAACCCAAAATCTTGAAGTGAATCTTGGGTCACGATCCGAAACTATGGATACTGGGGAATGCCATGCAACCTCACAATCTCATTCACGCACATACTAGCAAGACTTTCAAGTGAATAAGTCTCCCGTATCGGCACAGGAAATGAGCGAGACTTGGTTAATCTATCAACAATAACCCAAATAGCATTGATGCCTCGAGAAACCGTAGGAAGACCCGTAACGAAATCCATGGTAATGTGTTCCCACTTCCATTTCGGAATCTCAAGTGGTTGCAACGGACCCTTCGATACTAGATGCTCCGCTTTACACGCGTTGACAAGTTAAACACATTGAGATAAACTTTGCAATCTCTCTCTTCATATTGTTCCACCAAAATGTATGTCAAGATCACGATACATTTTAGTACTTCCGAGGATGGATTGCAAAATGGTGTATTGTGTGCCTCCATCATAATCTTGTACTTCAAATCAGTCGTTAGGAACACAAAGTCTCAGAGTGGACTCAAGTATTCCTTCTTCATCAATTCTCGCCCTAATAGCTCCTTCTTGTACTTTTCTTCTTTCATACGCATCACCTCAAGATTCGGTGGCTTGAGCAACCTTAACTTTTTCTATTAAAGTTGGCTCTGTCGTATACTTGACATCATCGCACTCGCTCCTACATATGATCTTCTACTCAACGCGTCACTACCACGTTCGCTTTTCCGGGATGGTATTGAATAGTGTGGTCGTAGTCTTTCAATAGCTCGAGCCAACGTCATCGCCAAGATGTTGAGTTCTTTTTGAGTGAAGAAATATTTAAGGCTTTTATGGTGCGAATATATCTCCACTTTCTCCCCATATAGATAGTGCCTCCATATCTTTAGCGCGAAACGATTCACGCTAACTCTAGATCATGAGTAGGATAATTCCTCTCATACTCTTTAAGTTGTCGCGAGGCATAAAGGCTATGACTTTCCCACGTTGCATGAGAACACATCCTAACCCTTTGCTCGAAGCATCATTTGTAGATAACAAATCCATCCGAACCGGATGGTATTGTTAGAACAGTCCGAAATAAGTCTCCTCTTAAGCTCTTGGAAACTTTTTCTCGCATTCTTCGCTCCAAACGAATTTTGTATCCTTCCGAAGTTATTTGAGTTAATGGAGTAGCGATTCGAGAAAACCCTTCCACGAATCTCCGATAATAACCCGGCCTAAGCCCAAAAGCTACGTCTTGATCCACCGACTTGGTTGCTCTAACTTTGTATTGCTTCAATCTTCACGGATCCACTGATACTCCATGTTTTGACACTGACGTGCCCAAGAAATGCTACTTCCTCAAGCCGTAACTCGCATTTCTTCAATTTGGCATATAGTTGGTTTTCACGAAGCCTTTGGAGTACCAAATTTCAAATGGTGCTCATGATCTTCACGACTTTTGGAATATATATGGATGTCATCAATAAAGACAACAACGAACTCGATCCAAATATTCCTTGAATACTCGGTTCATCATATCCATGAAAGCGCGAGGCATTAGTCGATCCGAAAGACATGACTAAGAATTCATAATGCCCGCATCGAGTTCTAAAGCGGTCTTTGGAATATCCTCGATTCTAATCTTCAAATTTGATGATATCGTAAGCTAAGATCGATTTTGAAAAGAATTGTGCCCTCAGAAGTTGGTCAAACAAGTTATCAATACGAGGTAGAGGATACCTATTCTTGATGGTGACATGGTTCAATTCGATAGTCAATACAAAGTCGCGATACGCCCGTCTTTCTTCTTTACAAATAAAACAGGAGCACCCCAAGGAGATGTACTAGGACGAATGAAACCGATGTCCAACAATTCTCAGTAGTTAGACCTTTAACTCTCGAAGTTCAATAGGAGCCATTCGATATGGGGTTTTAGAAATGGGCTTTGTATGGGTTCAAGATCAATAAAGAATTCAACTTCACGTTCGGGGTAGACAGGGAAGTTCTTGAAATACGTCAGGAAAGTCAATAACAACAGGAAAATTATTCAAATTTGACGTGTCTTTATTCAAATCCATAACATGGGCTAAGAAAGCTTGACATCCGTTTTTCAATAAACGAATAGCTTTATGATTAGATATGACAAATGATTGATTTTAATGGTTTAGTTGCTTGAATTCGCATAACAGTTGGTTAGGAATATGAAAACCAACAACCTTACGAAAACAATCAATTTTGGCATGATGAGTAGTTAACCAATCAATCCTAAAATCACATCAAAAGCAAGTATCTTTAAAGAGATAAGGTCAACAGTAAGGTGATGGTGCCAACTTGAATCAAACAAGATTTATAAGCATGTGGATGTGATTAAAGTTTCTCCTAACGGAGTTTCCACAGATAGGTCAAAGTCTAATTTCTCCGAGTCAAGTTTAAACGTTGAGCACATGCAGGAGAGATAAATGAATGGGTAGCACCAGATCAAGTAAGGTATAAACTTCGCAAGAATTTATAAATAACTTACCCGTGATCACCTCGTTTGGGTTCCTCGCATTATGACCAACACAACAAACACTCTTCCGGAATCGTTGACTTTGACTTTTCCGGGATGATCTTTTGAGTCACCGTCCCCATTGAACTAGGTTTTCGCACCGCATAATCTCGAAAGCGATATGTCTTTTCTTTCCACAATTATAGCATACCTTGAATCGTTATGGACAGTTTTGACCGATATGTCCTCTTTCCCGCATTTATAAGATATGAATGGGTGGTCGTTTCTCCTCCCTTAGAAACCCGATTGCTTCCCGAAGACCGTCGTCTTCACATGGTCATTGTTAAATCTCCTCTTTTAAAATCTCCTCTCCGACTCGCTTCTTCTATTTTCATGGCTATGATTACCACCGAGTGGTTACCATTTTTGTCCGTCTCTGCTTTCTTTCTCCACCGGGTTATCATTATTCATTGATCGCTATCTCGGTACGATCCTCGGTTATGGTCCTCGGTTGAACATACTCGTTATCTCGCTTCTAACAATTGAGCCCTCATTAACAACATATCTGAATAGAGAAAATTTATGAGAAATGAGATATTGTCGTACGTAGGGTTTCAAACCTCTCAAAAACATCCGCGTCATAACGTTCCTCATTCTCCACCAAATGAGGTGCAAACTCGATAACTCGCAAACTTTGCCTCGTCATTGAGACACCGTCATGTTGTTTTGTTCTAATCGATGAACTCCACTTCCTTCATATATAGCCGAACACTTTCGTGAAAGTATTTGTCATTAAATAATTCTGAAATGTCTCCCAAGACATGTTGAGTGCGGTTGGATGGTACGCTTCACAGACTCCCACCGATGAGTCCGCCTTGCCACGGAACATAAAGGTGGCGAATGGAACCTTCTGTTCTCCGTGCATCCCAAGACATCGAATATCTTGGTAATTTGCTTGACCCATGTTTCCGCCATGATCGGATCTCTGTCTTTCCCTTAAATTCAGTGGTCCCAACTTTTTTGAAGCTGCTTGGTTTGTGACAACCCGTGAATTGCTATCATTTCCTCCTCGTATTTTGAACACGAGTCTCCTCGTCGATTTTGCATGAATCGCAAAAAGCTTCTAAACATCCCTCGCTCATCATCCGCTTCATTGGTGTTGTTCACGGGAGGAACATTGCCATTTCGCTAGACGTTCTCCTCGTTGGTGAGTACAAAGCGTCTCCACAGTCTCATTTCCATTGTTAATATTCTCAATCGACATTCTCAAATACCGCTATCATAAAACAAAGGTTAATTAAGGAAATCAATATATCACATAATATCCTTATATCTTGACCAACTAAAAAATAAGCTTAGGTAGGACACACTAGCGAAGGATTTACTCTGCCTCTCCTCCTAGTTCTATTCCCCGATCTCCGCTAGAGATCATATCCCTAAGCTCGATACTAATTGTGACGCCCCCAAAATAGGTATACATCACCTATTCGAGTTGTCAATATATGGTGCGTAAAAACAACTACAACTTTATTATTACAACAAGAAAGCGTGAGTTTGAATACAAATATTATCTTCTAGACAATATCTATACTCAAATAAATCCTCATCACATTTATTGATACATTATTTTACAAAAATGGTGAGGACTACTAAACAATCCTTTCTAAAACCTTCATTCCATACCTCACATTCGCACTTCGCTTATATTTTCGCCTCCCGAGAATAAAAATGGAACAAAAAGGAAAAGGGTGAGCTCAACTAGCCCAAGAAAGAATATTATGACTAAGATAATATACAACAAATTATCGTTAGTCTTCAACAGGGAAAAATCTAATAGAATACAATGATAGACAACAAATTTTAAATCAATATTCGCAATGAAATAATAATTCATTAGAAGAGTTAAGTAGAGAATGCAAACTACTATCTTCTATGTATGAATTTAAAAGTTCATCGTCTATCTTTTATCCCCGTAACATCAATCAATATATATATCCGAATCACATATTCATCTTTGCACTACAGCCAAAGATATTCATCGACCGTCATGTTCATCTAAACACTGCTCATCTTTGCACTACTGGGCCAAAGATATTCTTCAGAAATCATTCATTTGCACTATAAGCCAAAGATATTCCATAATATCATCATTTAAGATCAAGATGATGAAAAATATTTTTAAAGAAACGAATCCAAAGTGAAACAAAATGACAAGGATTAAGGATTAAGGATTCGTACTTTTTGTTTTATTCACGTCCAAAAATACCTCAAAAATAATCATAGTGGTGTAAAATTCAAGAATGATCAAAACATGGATACAATCAAAGCTAGTATCCAGAATAGATATTTTGGACAAAAAGAAGAAATTTTATTTTTCTGTGAATAGTGCCGTATACGTGAATAGTAACTCCGACACCAAAAGATAGAAATTCAACAAAAACATCTTCACGCTTCATGAATAGTACTCGTGAATAGTAACTTCGTGAATAAGAACTCATGAATAAGAACTCGTGAATAAGTAACTCATGAATAAGTAACCCGACATGAAAAAGTTCCAAATTTGATAAAAGTTCCAACCAATATTTCAAAGATAATGATATTGAAGAAATAATATCATTTGAGAAGAAAATAACATCCTTACCTTGAAAGATTAGACTTTAATTTGGAATATCGGATATAAGGTTGAAGGAACTTGCACCGCCTAACAATACTCAAAGTATACTCAAAATACTCACAAGAATACGCCGATAATATAGAGAGAAAACTTGATTTCTGGTGTGATTTTCAATTCTAACCCAAGACCCTATTTATAAAAACGCTTAGAACACCAAAAGCAGAAAATTTAATAAATTAATAATATTATTTTTCAAATTTCCTACGCCCACTAATTTGGTCCAAGACATCACCACCATGTGACAAAACATTAAAAACATTTTCTTAATTTAAATAATTAAAACTTCCAAAAATCAATTATTATTTGAGACTTGAACTTCAATAATTCACAATAAATAGCCCTTTTATCAAAAAATTGAATCTCGCGTTTTTTATAGGAAATTCAATTCTCTACAACTTTGCAGAAGAAAGTTTTTCCAAATTCCAAATGTAAATTGACCAAATCCAAAACCAAGCGATTTTCATTGGCTATAATCAAATTTCAGTCAATAAATGGGGTCCACCGACATGTTTAATAAGTTTTAAACATTTATTGCAACAAAAATACTCCTCCTCCTCGTATACTCATATATCCCACATTCGTTATAAAAATATCACCATTATTATATTATTAAAATATAATAATATATTTAAATGAATTATTTTATCGAAAAAAATAAAATTTCAATTTTCAACAATTGTCACATTAAAAATTTTCTCCATCTATATCTACATAAAATCAATATTTTCCTTATCATATGAATCAATAATTAATTATTCACAAATAATATTACAGTAATCACAATATCGACAACTGTGCGGGCTTCAGAAAGAGGGCTTTCAATAAGAATTTCTCTCATCATGGCGCAATTAATTAGGTGACCAAACCTCTCTTTACATGTAATTTTTTAGACATTGCAATAATAATATTATTAGGATAATATGAATTATTGCTTCGATAATGAAAATGTACGCGCCCCAAAATTAGGTATACACGTCACCCATCTTGGGTCGCCACTTACATGGTACATAAATTCAAATACAACTTATTAATATAAGCTAGTGGTACAATACGACATAAAGCGTGAGTTTGAATACAAATATTGTCTACTAGATATTATACAAACTCAAAAGGAGTCCTTATTACAACTATTATCACACTATTTCACAGAATAAAGGAGACTAATGCTATCCTCTCGGACCATTACTCCGTTTCCCGACTCGTCTCAAATTTATGTTCTCATTTCAAGAGAACAAAGTGAAAGAAAGGGTGAGCTCAACTAGCCCAAGAAGAAATATTATGACTAAGATAAATGCGTAATAATTTATCATTAGCCTTCAATGTTAAGCGTTAAACCGATAAAATACAATGTATAATAAGTTTAATCTGCAATGGAATAAGCAATCCATTAAAAGAGTCAGTAGAAAATAAAGTCTACTATCTTTTAGGTTTTAAAAGGTTTTTCATCATTTGTTATAGCCGAGACTCATTTTAATAAATAATCCACATCATCGTCAGATCACCCCGCACTACGACGCCAAGGATATTCATCAAATTATCAATGGTCATGACTATACCGAATCACCCCTAGTCATAATCATACCAAAAACTATCCATCATCGCATTACGGGTGCCATCGAGAACTTTTATCACATCATTTATAACAAGCCATGATTATATAGAATGATTCTTGTCATAATCATACTAAGTTCATTTATGCACGTAAGCCAAAGATAACATAATATAACATGAGAGGATGATGACAATGACATAATAATTCAATAAAACAAGTTCAAGAATTATTTAATCCGGGGAATTATTAACGCCCAAATTAGTAAAATTTAAGAATGATCGAAGAAGAATATTTCCATGAAAAGATCTTTGGATGAAATGCAAATATCAAGGATATTCTACTAATTTCATGGAGTATAGAAGTCAAAGTTTTAACTATTTGGGTATAATAAAGGATGGAATAACAAAAGAAATCACCATGCATGCGATAATCCATGCAGATAGGTTATTCCAATGTAATAATAAATAACGGAACCAGGTTTAGTGAAATTCACACCAAGCTGGATGTTCCAATGTAATAATAAAGATGGAACCGGATCGGTGTAAAACACATGATAGGATATTCCAATGAGAATAATAAAGACGGAACCTGAGTTAGGTGTAAAACACATGCATGGATGTTCCAATGAGAATAATAATAAAGAGCGGAACCAGTCGGTGTAAAACACATGCATGTGATGTTCCAACAAAATAATAATAAAGACGGAACCAGTCCGGGTGTAAAAACACACGAGCATGGATGTTCAAACGTAATAATAGAAGAATGTCACCAAGTATAGGTAAATGGCAGACACAAAGTTATTCCAATGAGAATAATAAGCAATGGAATAACAACAGTTCTCTTCATGAATAGGAAAGAATAACACCCTTTACGGGTACAACAAATAATATTCCCTACCTTAGAAGAACCGAATATTGGCAAGGTGAAGTAGCGAGAATACTTTTCTTCTTTCTCTCTATAGTTTCTCTCTCAGAGTTTCAAATTGAATTCGTGAAAATAATGAAGCCCTAGGCCTCTATTTATAGAAGATTTCTAGCTTAAAGACCCTTGCCAGTGTGAAAAGGCAAGTGGCTTCGACGAATTGGTTTTGACGCCTTTGTAATGTGAAACGACAAGTGGTTCGACGCTTTGTAATGTGAAACGACAAGTGGTTTGACGCTCGTAATGTGAAACGACAAGTGGTTCGACGTCCGTAATGTGAAACGACAAGTGGTTGGACGCTCAGAATGTGAAACGACAAGTGGTTGACGTCCGGTAAAGGTAATTACTATTAACGAAGGTAAATACTATCGACGAAGGTAAATACTATTCACAAGGGTAATTACTTATTGACGAAGGTAATTACTATCGACGAAGGTAAATACTATTCACAAGGGTAATTACTTATCGACGAAGGTAATTACTTATCGACGAAGGTAAATACTATTCACAAGGGTAATTACTATTGACGAAGGTAATTACTTATCGACGAAGAGACTCTTAGATGATGACATATGAGCCCCCATAAAATAATCAAACTTACCATAAATCATTTTTTTTCATCAACACATATTTAATCTTTCAACAATTATTAATCATTTATAACTTGTCGTCTTAATTATTGATTTAATAATATAACATATTATACTGAGATGATCTTGTGACAATAATTGAATCAATAATATAAGAGATATGATCAAAGAATTACTATAGCAATAATTGAAAGCATATTTGAGTGACTTCTCACGTAAGCATCAATAATCAATATCGTGCTCTACTTATACAACTACGGCAGACATCTTTTTTTTTTTACTACCCTAGGTAGTTCAGCGGTTTTAACAGTAACACCTCTGCCGTTATTTTTATAGAAAGATAATTTTGTCGTTTTCTAACTACGACAATACTTCCGTTAATGGGGTCCACTAATGATTGAGCCGCCGTATTGCGAATATTCCCAAACAAAAAGAATATTCCCCACCAAACGAATATTTTATAACAACTTGCATACTTTGCAAAATTTATAAATACTACCCACAACTATAATATTATCTTAAATTCACACCATAATATAAAAAAATTATTTCGACAAAATTTAAATCTTTATTGATAAAATCGGGGTCTCACAAAAATAATCGTGTAATGACAATTATTGAAACAACAAAAGAATATAAAATATCAACGCAAAGAATTATTAAATCAATAAAATCTTTGAGCGATAAAGAATTACCGTAACCATTATTGAGTAAGGCCTTCTTACGTAAGAATCAATATTTGGTGCAATACCGGTGCTTCTTGTGTTTTAACCGCCGAGTATTTTTTAAAGATAATTGCAGAACAACTACGCCAAGTTATTTTTAAACAACTTATATTTGTCGTTTTCTTCATCCAATCGCTTTCAGTTATGGGGCCCACACATGGTCGCTACTGGCCGCATTTAATATTCCCCGACAGCATTTAATATTCCACCACCAAACTAATATTTAAAAACAACAATGAATATTTTATAACCACTTGCTTATTTTGAAATATTTATGATTTTACCCTAACTATCCACATTAATCAAATCAACCCTTACTATTTCAAAATAATAAATAGAGAAAATTAAATTTCATTAATAATAAGTTGGGGTCTTACAAATTTTTTTTATGTTGATCGTTATTCTCTCTAGCGGTCAATCAAAACGCGATCACGAAATGTAGTAGAAATTAATCGTGGGACTTAAAGTATTTATAATTTAAATTAAAAAATATAGTTAATTAATATACTCCACTCGTTAATTGGTTCACAAATATATAAAATGAGTAATAGACTAATATAAAGAATAGTACTTGACTAAGTAATTTAGAAGTAGTAGTTGATTACATAATTTATTTATGGGTATTAATATAATATAAACTCAATCACCTAAGTACTATTTATAATTAATAATTATAAGACAAAAATAAGTAATTATCTTTATATGTATTTTATTAATTAATAATATTGATAATCCATATAAAAAACGGTGATTGAATTTATGTTATATTTTACCCACCCAAAGAGAAATTTAAATTTATTTACCCAGCTAAAGAGAAATTTAAATTTATTTATTTATTTTTGATAAGAAATTTATAATTTATTTATTCTTTTGAGGAGGGACATGACTATAAATATACATACATATCCAGTTACGTCTAAACTAACGCTGGCCAGAAGTTTACTTTTGTATGCCTAACTCTGCCATGCACTGTTCTATATATACAGTTGTAGTAGTATATATATATATATATATTATCATCATCAATCGAGCTATCTCTTAGACTTTCATGCCAGCTACCTAGCTAGCTCGATCATGCATATATACTCCATAGCCATATTATAGACATATATATATGTGTGTGTGTGTGTGTGTGTGTACGTTGATCCAATCTGAAGTTTCGATTACTTGCAAGGAATAGCTGTGTCAGCTTAATTCTCTTCATAAATACTCGGATCATTCATTCAGGTACATAACTACACTTAATTTATCCTAATATATGCGGATATGCCTTTCCCAACCATACATTCATTTCTCTCTTAAGTGCATGTTAATTATAAGAGAACTCTTGTACCTACCAAACCTAGCTACCTCATTTATAAGTCATGGAGTAGTTTTCTTGGTGCACTGTATGTACATAACTTCTATATCTTTGCTACTTATGTATCAAAGCTGCATGCTTGTATGTATATATATATATATTCTTCTATAACATTTATGATCCTTGTTTTCTTCCTAACCCTTTTTGGGTAGTCTACCATTTTAATAAACATTATCCCTTTTTCATGATATATAGACTATAATATTCGTTTTATAAATATAAAAATATTTTAATCGATTCAAAATAGGTCTTATTTTTCAGTGCACATGGATCTAAAAAGATAAAATTTAGTGCTTCGTTTAATTAGTAATAAAATCAATCAGGTGAAATTAAGTCTACAAAGTTGGGCATAATAATGTTATATGGAGTATTTTGAAAGTGAAGGGTTTTGATCAATCAAAGCAGCTATATATATATATATATGGTGCTTTTGAAAGCCCAAATCAAGTACACATGCAGTGATATATATACTCCTATAAATATACGACGACGAAGAAAATTGAAAGATATAGGGTTTGTAGGTGGTGTATAGATCCGGGCCACTGAGTTTGGGTTATGGGAAGGTGGGTGGCCCACTGGTGAGTAAATTCAATGGATTGGGGTTGCCAAAAAGAAAATCCAACGTCTCATGAGGTTAAAACAGACGGGGGCCAGCTAGTTGAAGTTTTTTTTTTTTTTTGAATCGTCCTATTTTTTTCAGCTTTACCTTACCTGCCTGTCAAAAATTGGAACATATCAATCAATCAATCACTAGTCACTCATAAGCCTCATACTTGACACAATCCAAATCAAACCCAGTAACTTCAATTTATATTTTCACCCCCTCCCCTCTTCTCTTGTACTTCGTCCGTTCCTAACTGGCCACTCTTAAAACAAACAAGGGGTTAAAGGTTGAGTGTGCGTCTGGTGTACCGGACTAACGACCGGTATCATGTAATTTTTTTACATGTTAAATTGTTTATAATATTTTTTTAATAATAAATATATTTTTTTTTATAATTTTTTGTTCAAATTTTATTTTTTATTTTTTATTTTTTATTTTTTATTTTTATAATTATAATTATAATTAAAAAAAATAAAAAATTACACACGATACCGGTCGTTAACCGGACCGGACGCCCCCCTCCCCCAATTATAAAAATATACCCCATAAACACCAACTAACTTGGTATTATATTATACGTTTTTTTTTAATATTCTCGAAATATAACCTTTTTTCACAAGTAGTCACAATATAAAAAAAGAAAAAATTTATAACAGCATCATGGAAGTATACTCAAATAAATAAAATTGACTCAAAAACTATTTTTGATCATAAAAATGGTCGGACGTGTTACGAAAAAGTCGTATACGATTATTTACTGAATACAATCTCAATACAAAAGTTATAAAAATACATTTATTGAAAGGACAAAGCTTGTTCCATGCGAGCCTGAGTGAAGTAGTATAATACTCTATCTCCTGTACGAGGAAGATCAACCAAAGGGCCTGCATATGCCCTCCATTGTTATCTGTATGAAGATCTATCGCTTTTCAAGCTTTCTCAACAAAAACAAAGCAGAGAATCAACACAACACTGATCACCAAAAATTGTTAAATGCAAATCAGTCGAAACCCTAGCTTGAATCTTAGTACCCACTTTCAAAACTCAAAACAATCACTTCCTCTTCCTCGGATTGTTGGCTCACTTTTGTTTACTTAAATATATTTGGAGGATGATATTATAATTTTTTTAATATTAGGTTCATCTTTGTAAAAAGGGTAATACTTTAACCCTGTTATAAAATAAAATATTTTGAATCTATTTTATACGGTAATTTTTTCCGGTTCAGTTTTCCGAAGTACTCAATTCATTCATCAAACCAAACGACCCCACATAACAGAATACTAGGTAGTATTTATTTCTCCTTAATGTTCACAATTTCTTTTTTCCTCTTTCTATTTGAATTTTTTCCAAATTGAAATGAATCTAATGTAGTACTTTAAATATCTGAAAAACAGGTAGTTTTCTTGAAATGTAAATAATTTTGGATGGGGTATTTATTAGGATTGTTATTTTTATCCATGCAAACAAATAGTGATATATATGCAACTTGTAGTAGTAGTTGTTTTCGTCTAAAACGGATAGTATTATTGTGTAATTCTAAAACTATTATATTACCTTATGGTTAATCCATATAAGCACCAGTGCCACTCTATTAATTATATATATATAGATTATGAGAAAAATAAATTTCTAGGTGGAAATCGATATAGTATAGAAAATCACTTTTTACTGTTATCTAGTCAAATACCTATCGAGTTTTGATTCTTCGATCGCTCATACTGTTGGTGCATAATGTTATGGTTAGAAATATTCGGTTGACCGGATAAAATATTCGTATTAGGAGATTTAATTTTGAGAGATTTACCGTCTTAATTGACTTATAATTCTCGTACTTAATTTAACTTTCATATGACTTTATGTAAAGAATCTTATTCTTACTCGGGGAAGGGCGCAAAAAATTTAAGAGAATAATTCAAGCTCAAAGTATCTTACATATTACTACTATATCTAGTTTTATACAGTAGAACAATTATATATTTTTATTGTTGACGTTTCTGGCTTATATTGATTTTCACAATGAAGTTATCGTCCGGTAATAGCTCCTGCCGTCAAACTCCTCAGTGTTATTTTCAATTTTTGTGCAGGTTTCTCACTTGTTTGATGATTCTGCGGATGAACATATTTTGATGTTAACAAATACTTTTTTTGCCCTTCTTCTATAGTTCAACTAAGCTAATCCCTTGTATTGATATAAATAATTTTTTCAACTGTTTATAATACTACAATATTGGGTATTTGAGACGGAAGTTCATAGCTCTATATCTATAACAATATATAGCAAATATGAATCATTGCCGCTAATCTTGAGTTAACTCAGTATTCCAACTTTAGTTATTCTGTAGCTCAAAAGTTTTTTTTTTTTTTTTTTTTTTTCATATATTCTAGATCATAAATAATTTTGTATTCTCAAAAGTCAATTCAAAAGCTCAAAAGTTGTGTTATTTACAAAATTTTAGTACACATTTATTATTAAAATTTAAAAATACAATGTATCGTTTTTCACTATAAATTGAGTAAAGATAAAACCATAAAATAAAAATAAAGAAAAAAACTTTTGAGCTATTGAGTAACCAAATTTAAATTGCCTAGTTAGATTAATTAAAATGTCGTTCAAAATATTATATATAAAATATGCTTAATAAGTCGTTTTTAAAGTTACCAGTACTTTGTACGGGCTATTAACTATATATATCAATAATAATAATACTATGATGAAAAAAATAGTTACAAAAAGAGAAAATAATAGATACAAATTATTTTCTCTCTTTTTGTAACTATTATATACCCATATAGTGAAGTCATAAATATCTATATTATAAAATGGTAATGGGCGTGGAAGGTTTTGATGTAATTCGGTCATAAAATTGTTTCACTTTTTGTCTTTATAAATTTAGTTATATTGTTATTTTATCTTTTAACTTAAAATTTTTATATCGTCTTATTGAAATTTTCAAATTTAATAATTTTTTATTTTATCCACATATTACTTAAACACACAACGTGCATGTATGTGTATATCCAAAGAGACAAATGTAAAATAACATACCTAGGTATGGTAAAGTGTGGTCATTCTTAAAAAAATAAAACTAAAATAATAAGTGGGAATAAGGTTTAATAAAAGTCCAAAATTTGATTTTACTTAAGAGTGAGTAAATGACAACTTGCACTAGAAAAAAATCATTGAAAATAAGTCGTCTGTAAAAAATTTCAATAAATTGGATCTCGAAAAATAATTTTAATATATTTTTAATGAACTCTATATGTAGTCAATTATATTAATTATTATTTTTATCACTGTTATAATTTTTTAATTATAACAGTGATCACCTTAATAAAAATCATGCGTGACACCCAAATATGCCCAAAAATATAAACAAAGGTTAAAATAGTATATAGAGAGAAAGAGTGAAAATATTATAGAAAAGAAGAGAGATAGTTTTGTTACTCCCTGGGTCCCTAAAACAATGATTAAATGTACACATTTTTTTTCTTCTTTAAAATGATAAGATAAAGTTCATAAATTGAAGGGTAACCTAGTTATTTAGTGGAGCTTATTTTTATAAAAATTAAAAGTATTTATCAATTTAAATAATATTGTAAGGTCATTAAGGATAAATTAATATTTTTATTCTCTTTTTTTATTTTTTTTTAATATGTATACAAATTATATTTTATTTATTTATTTAGGGACGAAAGAAATAATATTTTATTTTTATTTGTGTCTTTGAGACTTTGAGTGTAGTTCTTAAGGAAATGAGCGAGGAATTATTCGGTTGATTTTGTATTTTTCCCATTCTCTGTTAATAAAATCCCTTTTGCCTCAGCGAGAGAATCGTACTTTTTTATTTACTTAAATTTTTATAACAAAATATATATATTAGACGTAATATTTCCTCATAATTTTCTTGTTATATTAAATCATAATAATTACAAAAATATTATTAAAAAATCACATGTCCTATAAGGAGATTATATTTTATTTGTTACACAACAAAACTCGTCTTTTTGAAAAAATATTTGATATTTCAAACTAATTTTATTAAGAAAATTAATGTTTGTACGATATAATTTATAATTCTACAAAACTTCTCTCACTAAACTAAATTAAATTAATAGAATTTAGAATTTATTTGATTATTAAATGTTTATTTACCTTAAATAATCAATTTGTTTATAATAATTTGCATATATTACTCTTAGCATTAATTATCATATTTCTATTTTTTATGTATATTTATGAAATATTATCAGTCATGTGTAGAAAATTAAGTAATTAAATGAAAATTTATATATAAATAATTTTGTCATTTAACCATTTTTCTTTATTTGTACAAAAAGTCATTTATGACTTTTATTATACTCGCACGGATGGAGCAAGTGTTACCCCACATTTATATGAGTACGATATTGATTATAATTAATAACTAATAATTCTCTTTATTAACTCTGTATATCATTTATATGTATATGTTATGTAAGGACGTAATTCATCCGTTTTTAAAATAAAAATCTTTATTATTTAAGCAGTAAGAATTTTGCTATTTTATCATATTTTTTCGTATGTGCAAAAAGTTGACTCAAACTTTTTATCCTGAGATAGAAGGAGTATAATTTAACTTGTGTGGCATATAGTTTCACTTAACTTGTTAAAATAATAATATTTTTGAGTTTAGAATTAATTTGAATTTATTTAATTTTGTTAATAAACTATCTATCTATATATATATATTGCAAGTTATCTAAGAAATAACATTGATTATAAAATTTGTTATCATTAATTAATGTTTAAGTAAATTAAAGTTAATATAAAAATTTCCCAAAATAAAAATAATATTTATTTAATTATGGAATGCAGTACAAATCTTGATTGGATTTGTCATCCTAGAATAGAAGAAGGATCAAAGAAGGAAGTCGGGAGAGAATATTAAGTGTTACTGTATTTATTTATTTAAAATAAAATAAAAATTCTTTATGCATGTTCTGTGGGGTTGGCTAATAAAGAATGTTGGAGCATGACCACAAAATATATTAAATGAAACTTTGAAGGATGCTTGCTGTATGTGCGTGCTTATCGATTTTAGTAGTAATTCCCAACCCTTCCTTCCACCCCAACTTATAAAATATTTACCAGAATGTTATCCTAAGAACACTGTCAGTCAACTACATGCTCATGACATGAGATGGCATGCATTATTGGCTTGTTGCACCCAAAAAAAAAAAAAGAGATGACATGCATTATTGCATGTAATATATATAGCCCATTTTTTTCTCTTCTTCTTCTTCTTCTTATTATTATTATATATATATATACTCTTTTATTTTATATAATATATGATCGATCAAATTTGTTTTTTCAGATTAATTTTATATTTATTTAATTTTAATCAATATAATATACAAATAGACAGATTATTATTTTTAATGAGGTTCATATTGAGGGATAAGATTCTCATCTCTGTGTGAGTTTATTTATTTTTTTCTCATTGTAAAATTTATACCTTTTAATTATAAAATTATTATTAATTTTTAAAATTAAATTATGAAATTTTGAAAATTAAGACAATTCATTAAAAATAAATTTATAATATTTATTATTATATTACATAAATTTAAATTTAAAACTTTTTATATTGACCTCAACAAGTCAATTACAATGCTCTTTCTTAAAATAGAATGAGTATTAATCTTGATATATTTAGTTTTAAAAAGTGAAAATAATTTTATTTACGGATAGATGAGAGAAATTGAAGAGATCTAGTGGTGTGGTGTAATAATTGGCATAAAAATACTGATATGATATAAAAGGAAGGAAAAAAGAAAACCGAAATATATAATAATAATAATAGAAACAGAATGAACTTGTGTAGCTAAAAGTTGACACTATTTCATTCAGGCTTTTGCATCTCTCTCCTGCTTGTTGTTTGTTCGGACTTCGGCAGAAAGAATCACGAACTCCCACATCACCACCACCGCTTCACCGCCCCTTTCACATATCCGCAAAACTACACCAATCCCAATCAAAATAATTTAATCCCATAATATCATAATATATATACTCCTCCTTTCAGTTAAAAAACACCCTCCATCTATCACTTTCACATAATTGTGCATATCCATTTATCTTTCCTCTACTTACAAAAGCAAGTTTCATTATTTTATTTTTCTACATAAGATTGTACAGCCAGCTGATAGTTACGGAGGAGCATGGAAGGAATGTACGGTCATCAGTCGACGGCGGCTGATTACGCAGACAAGGTGCTGATGTCACCGGATAATCTGACGCTACCGTCGGAATACTACCATAGCCTGCTCTCTTCTAACCGGTTTCCGGTTTTCGGATCCGATGAGCTGATCTCCGCTGCTTCAGCTATATCGAAAGAGGCTTCGGCCACGGCTGGGATTCGAAGAAGCTGTAGCCGACGTGACAAACAAGGAGGAGGAGTTGACGATCATGCTCATCCGAGCGTGATTAAGGCGAAAATCGCTTCTCATCCTTTGTATCCGAAATTGCTCCATGCTTACATCGATTGTCAGAAGGTGTTTTAGAAATTTGCCTTTTGCTCTCATAAGCTTCGAATAATCTACAGTAGACTCAGAGAAATTTAATCAAAAAATTTGTTCGTACGTGAACAAATTAGATATCTGGTTTTGCTTATTCAATTTGCTCATTGTTTGATACAAGCTTTTTAGTGAACGTGTTACGTTTTGGCATTAGAAAAAACTTATGTTTTCCTGATAAGAATTTGGTTATTTTTTTTCATTCATTTATACCGAGAATTGAAAAAGTATTTTGTTTTTGTTATAAGGTGGGAGCGCCTCCGGAGATAGCGTCTTTGTTAGATGAAATTGGGCGAGAAAATGATGTTTACAATAGGCGTGATACTGTTTCCACTTGCGTTGGAGCCGATCCGGAGCTCGACGAGTTCATGGTCTCTCTCTATATATTCATCTGGTTTTCGTTTAATCATACTTTACGTGCCTGCCTTGAAAGTATTCTGATTTTATGTTTGGCTCTCTATTATTTTGTCTTGTGTTGGAGCACATAGGAAACCTACTGCGACATATTGGTCAAGTACAAATCTGATCTTTCAAGGCCTTTTGACGAAGCAACCACCTTCCTTACTAAGATTCAAACACAACTCGGCAATCTCTGCAAAGCAGGTCAGTCAGTAGCCTCTTTCTATGAATATTGTCGGTTTTTTTTTTGTTTCAAGAATTTTTTGTTTAGTATATATCTTGGGGCTTTTCGTGCCGTCA
The DNA here is from genome assembly GCA_020205615.1 of Panax quinquefolius. Taxonomy (NCBI): domain Eukaryota; kingdom Viridiplantae; phylum Streptophyta; class Magnoliopsida; order Apiales; family Araliaceae; genus Panax; species Panax quinquefolius. The sequence continues at coordinate 2,900,001 of CM035173.1, read as the reverse complement.
GCACTAGTTCTTCTTCTGTGTTGTTCTTGGTGCATGATAGCATTAAATTTTGCGCATATTAGCATATGACAAAAACTGCTACCGGTACCCTACCACCTTCCTTACTAAGATTCAAACAAAACTCGGCAATCTCTGCATAGCAGGTCAGTCAGTGCCTCTTTCTATGAATATTGTCGGGTTTTTTTTTTTGTTTCAAGAATTTTTTGTTTTAGTATATATCTTGGAGCTTTTCGTGCCGTCAGCACTAGTTCTTCTTCTGTGTTATTCTTGGTGCATGATAGCATTAATTTTTGCGCATATTAGCATATGACAAAAACTGCTACCCTAGTTCTCTTGAATATCTATTGTATGCCTCTTGTTCATCTTAGTCTGGTAGTCTACATCTTTATCTTAGGTTCTACCTTACGGTGTACCAGAATTGAACTTACTACTTAAACCCTAGTACTCCAGTAGATTTGTTTTTTTGCAACAAAAATTTCAACAAAAAAAAAAGAGAAGAAAAAACACCCAAGGGAGAGAGATTTTTTAGCAGTTTCTTTAGCTTGCAATGCTGGCTCTGGGTAATCGAGTTTATATATACCCTACATTTAATGGGGGAATTAATTATTGGTAATGTGATTTCTCTTCTCTGATTGTACAGAAACGAGTAAAATGGAGGTCTACGGTAATCCTTGCAACAATAATTTAAAATCTTCTCTTTTCAGCTGTTTGTTATCTTTATGATAGGTTTAACTCTAGCACTCACTTGTTAATCTTGTGCCCATTTTCTCTTGCTTTCCTTCTCTCTTTCTTTCTTTAGTTCATGGGAAAACTGAACTTGGAACTAAACCCTTTTTATGTACAAGAGATTCTGATTTGACATTTCAGAGCTCAGATCATGACTTGTTAAATAGTAATTTTTGTTGCACAACAGTGGTGAGGTGATTATACCCTTTTTATAAAAATAGTGAGGACAAAGAAACATGGTCAAGAATTATTTTAAAGTAGGCTTGCTTTTGGAAATTTCTCCAGCCAAACACGTAAGATAAAATGATATCTGATTCAGGTATATACGTTTGCCTGCAAATTAATTTAAGTTTTGGGGTTTTAATAGTCTTATCTGATAAGAATGTTAACCGTACCTCACTATACAATCTCAACTCAATTTGACTAAGCTTTAATCACAAACTCACTAATGTTCATCTAAATGAAGAATGACTAGATAGCAACCCTACCCAACCCAATTAATTACTCTTCTCCTTTATGACTGAGTTTATGAACATTCTCGCGGAGTTCACTTAAACCATCTAATCTATGTTTAGAAAAAAAATCTTTAGTGTTTTGAGTTCAGTTTGCTGTTCTTTTTCATCCTGAATTGTATCCCCTATTATTGAACCATACCTTTGCTAATATTTAATATATGGTCAGTTTGGTAATCTAGCTTACCTAATATCTTGGTAATTAAAGATCAATTATAAGATAAATTTTGTTTCTATCTCATTTCCTTAATTCTTTTGTTTTTTTAGATAGAATTGGTTATTTTTCAACGTAAACAAAATCGGAAAAATGAATTTCCAAGTTTCTTGTTCTCCAGCAAAACAATAGAGGCTTGTAAATTTGACTTCTATTGCTGATTATTTTCTTAGAGAATGAGATTTTATGAAAAAGAAGAAATGCCTTGTTCTTTTCCTTTGCATTATCTTAAGTGATTGATTATCATCCTTTTCCTTAAAAAAAATTGTGGATCAATTGATAATGTCTCCATTATTTCCAGATTCATACCCTTACAAATCTTAAGCTAGAATTTAATCTCTATTTATTACTTCCATCGACTCTCCACGTATACACATTACAAACTGTATGAACCTTGCTGATTCTATGGATGTGATGTTAATAGATTAATTTATGTCTGCAAACTTGAATGGTTTCAAGTTCCAATATTGCATGTGTTTTGGCAAAGTGTGCATAAAAAGATGGTAGCCACATCGGTAACTGTTCAAGGCTGGTGGTCAGCACTTAAAGCCACATCCTCTTTTGTTTTGTGTAGATTAAATTCTATTATAAGAAATGGAATAAACCTCTAATTAAACTGAGATTGAGTTTTATCTTTTGGCATTCACATCCCCTCATCATAATACCTTGGCATAAGAATTACACTGGTCATTCACGTGATAGTATGGATCACAAGAGCTTTATGAAAAGGAGCTTATGTTAGGATTTGGTGCTCATGTACTATTTGCTTGTTTGGTTTGTTTATCCAATACTTGCATTTTGCTGAACTTTCATGATCTCCTTTCAAGGTTGGCTCTGGCTATATATACTATTAAATAATAGATCAAAACAAATAAACAATGACCAAGTACAATTGGGATCTGTTGTTAATTTTTTTGCTCAACTGATTTCTTTATTTCAATGGATTAAATAAACTAAGAAGTTGGTCCAAAGTCATGTTATTTTATGTGTCTCCATCAGATAAAAGCTGTTGCTATTTCTATCTCCCGAAGGAGTGGTGGTGTTAAATAAATAACTCAAAGCTAATGAAGTTGGTTTATAGTTGGCAACTATTGTTGTTTTTGATTGAAAGTACAAATTAACTTTTCAGTGATGTTACTTTTAATTGTTGGTAGCCTCGTTACTCTTTAGTTTCTTGCATGCTTGATTAATTTGGTTCTTAAAATGCATTTTCAATCTAAAGATTCTTGGACAAAATAGCAGATGTCCACTTGAACACTATATTGAGCATATATATAGTCATGTGGAATGACTGTTCAGGTTCTTACCTGCCTGTATGCTTTCTTTCATCGCGTCTTTGATGAACTTTGTAGTCTTTCCATGTAGGCTATTCGTTTTCATTGCTTTTATAGCTTCCACCTGTTGCATGATGCTCAACTACTATTTGTTGAAAACATGTTTCATTTTATTTTGTGTTTATAATTAATCCTCCAGTACTTCTAGATGATAATCCAGTAAAATCAGTGGATTGATCAGAATCTTATTCATTTTAATAATGTTTCCTACATTGTATTGTTGGCTGATCATATTAAGTTCATTTTACTGCTCTCATTGCTTCGATTCTTCATGAAACTCATATAGCAAGTAAATTCTTGTTGTACAAGAAATTTTATATATAACAATATATACAGGAGAAACTCGGTGTCTTGCTGTTTTTGTGTGGGTGTATATTTCTGCTAGAAATTATTTTGACCTTAATTAGATGTGTACTTCCAGCAGCTAATAGTAGTACTAATACTCGATGTACAGACTTGCAGTTGATATATATAGTTGTATTAGTTATATCCTAGGTGCTAGGGTATTATATTGACGAGTACATTGGAATTTTGGAATCGCATTAGTTTCTAGGTCTGGATATCTGTAGAAGCACTTAATTAATAATGGCCTTGCTTAATAGATGCCTGTGTATGCCCGAGTAAACTAAAGATTCTCAAAAAAAATTAGAAATTACCTTGCATGCAGTTGTTTACGAGTGAAAAAAATACTAGTTACCCCAACTGGAGCTCATGCATGTTACATAAAAGAATTATATTGAAAATTGGTGCTAGCTTGTATTGGAATGGAATAGTAGAAGTATGTAATAAGGCAGCATCCTAGACGACTCTTCTGAGCAATGTTAATATATAAACCTGTTTGCTGCACGCACCCTTGCCCTATAATATCATCCCTGAAATACAACAATTTAGTAGTAGTATTAATTCTCTTTAGTTATGGAAAATAACCTTCCTTTCTGCATGTTCCCATCACCTACACGTGCATGTCTGAGTGTCGGGTTTTAATGCATTCACCAAACTTTGAACAAGATTGTCGAGTGAGATGATTCAACAAGACCCAATAATTAGTTCAAAGTTCTTGCAATGGATGGATGAAACAAGGCCATATTAGTAGCCGTCCATCTTTTGTGAATTGTGCGTGCGTTTGAGAGAGACAAGGACGAGATGTGGTGGAGGCCGGCAAATTCATATTTATTATTGTTCCAATCAATCAATATCAAAATATAACAAAGATAAAGACCCAGTTATTTTTTATTGACCTTGATTCGACTCAGCAGGCTTATAGTTCGACTCGGCTGCCCAGGGAATTTTTTGATTTCCTATTTTTACATGTCAAATTCTTTTATTTTGACTTTTAAAATTCGTAAACCAAATGTATCGACTTCATTTATTCTTGATCATTATTTCAATGAATCTGGTTTGGTTCCTCCCAATCTTATTGTTGCCAATTAAATGGTTTATATTCAATAAAATAATGTGCGAGTTATTCAAGCTTGTTAGTGCTTTATTAACATTGATTCTATACTATCTCATATATTTATGGCATCTAGTATTTAATTATATATAGAATTAATTTTAAAGTACTTAATAAATTATATCCTACGAGGGGGATGAGATAATAAATTTGAGCTTGGAGTTTGACACAAATAAATGGGTGGTTTTAGAGGGGGTGTAACCAGCCAGAAGTTAAAAGGGTAGGGGTCCTCATGGTTTAGTAGGGTAGGGAAAGCCCGGATTGATCGGGTGGTCGACTTCACATGGACTCCCGTGTTTTCCGCTGCGTATCTGCTGCTGCTTTTTTCTAAGCACCAATACGTCTCTCTCCGCCCCTCTCTCTCTCTCACCTCTCACTTATCGCACTTCGAGCTGCTTCTGGTACGTAGTGGCTGTCAATTCCGTGGACTTTTTGTTCGGTCGCTGGGCATGTGGTTTAAATCGTGTCTATTGGGCCCTATGCTTTTTGTAGGTCCTCGAACACTACTCCTTTTCTGTGAACTTTTAAGTATTGTGTTTGCTTGAAATAGGCTTTTAGTATTATGTTGTGATCTTTTAAGTATTTTATTTGCTTGAAATAAGTTTTTTACTATTCCTTTTGGTTTCCCTGTGATATTAGAAAAAATATTTGCAAAAATAATTTTCAAAGACACATGGATGGGGTACTTATTAATGTATTTTTAGTTTTATACTCCGTCAGCTCCATAGAAGAAAGAGTCATATTGCTTTGATTCGATCCCAATAATTTGCAAATCTTAAATTTGAAGTGTTATGATGGTTTAATTTAATTTTTGAAGTTGCAAATCTTAAATATTGCATTGATCCAAATTAAATAAAAATTTTTGAATTTTAAAATTTCTTAAATAAAAAATTAGATGAGATTCTTTTTGTGTTACAAAGAGAGTAGACTAGGAATACTAGATTAAATGAGTTAATCTTATGTTTTAAACTTTGCACGAGTGCTTGTGTTTTATGCAAGGGTATTCTCTTCACTGTATACGTTTATAATGACGATCTTATATCACTACTAGAAAAATAAGAATACGTGACGGAATTTTGTGATAGTTTTTAAAAACAATCACAAAATATAGTAATTTGTGATAGATTTTTTAAGCAATAACAAAATAATAGTATATATGATGGCTCTTAGTGATGACTAATTTTGCCATCAATATATTATAATTATGATGGCCATGTCAATCACACCAATTTTTTCAAGCAAAATAAATTTTTTTTTTGTGACGCACTAAGTCATCACTTATAGATATACTCTTTTCGTGATTGCATTTAAGTTATCACTAATATTTTAATATAAGAAATAATCAAAACAATATTTTATGACGGTCGTGACAATCATTAAAAAGATAATTTTTTGTGACGACTTTTATTTATAATTACAAAAAGAAGGTATTTTGTGATGAAATTTTCAAGCCGTCACAAAACAATAAAAAATATGATGGCTCTTAGTGATTGCTAATTTTACCATCATTATAGAGTATTTGTGACTGCTATTGCAATCACCAAATTTTGTTTGGAAGTAATTTTGTTTAGTAAGTCAACTTACATATGTTTTCATTTATATTATGTTTTAAAATTATAATCATGATCTGGACTTTTGTGACGCCACCAAAATAGGTATACATCACCCATTCTGAGTTGTCAATACATGGTACAGAAACAACTACAACTTTATTATTACAACAGTAAAACTGTGAGTTTGAATACAAATATTATCTTCTAGACAATATCTATACTCAAATAAATCCTCATCACATTTATCGATACATTATTTTATAAAAATGGCGAGGACTACTAAACAACTCTCTCTAGAACCTTCATTCCATACCCCGACTGCACTTCATTATATTCTCGAATCCCGAGAAGAAAAATAGAACAAGCAAAAAGAAAAAGGTGAGCTCAACTAGCCCAAGAAAGAATATTATGACTAAGATAATATACAACAAATTATCGTTAGTCTTCAACGAGGAAAAATCTAATAGAATACAATAGACAACAAGTTTTAAATCAATATTCGCAGCGGAAATAATAATTCATTAGAGGAGTTAAGTAGAGAATGCAAACTACTATCTTACATGTATGAATTTAAAAGTTCATCGTCATCTTTTATCCTCGTAACATCAATCAATATATATCCGAAATCAAATATTCATCTTTTGCACTACAGCCAAATATATTCATGAGTTGGTCATGTTCATCTAAACACTTGTTCATCTTTTGACTACTACCAAAGATATTCATCGAAATCATTCATCTTCGCACTACAAAGCCAAAGATATTCAATAATATCATCATTTAAGAATGAGGATGATGAAAATATTTTTAAAGAAACGAATCCGGTGAAACAAAATGACAAGGATTAAGGATTAAGGATTAGATTACTTTGTTTTATCCATGTCCAACAATACCTCAAAAATAATCATAGTGGTGTAAAATTCAAGAATGATCAAAACATGGATACAATCAAAACTAGTATCCGAATAGATATTTTGGAATGAAAAGGAAAATTTTTATTTTTCGATGAATAGGTCAGATTCGTGAATGAATAATCAGATACGTGAATAAGATCATGATACGTGAAAAAAGTAACCAAATAACTAAAAGTTCCAAATTTGATTAAAAGTTCAGATCAATATTTCGCATAATGATATTAGAATAAATAATATCATTAAAAAAAATATCCCTTATCTCGAAAGATCAAGATTTCTAAATTTGAAACACCTGGATATAAAGCTATGACTTGAACTTGCACCGTATAGCAATACTCAAAATATACTCAAAATACTCACAAGAATATGCTCGATAATATAGAGAGAGCTGGTGTAATTTTCAATTCTAACCTAAACACCCTATTTATAGGAAAATGCTTAGAACACCAAAGCAAAAAATTTAATATAATATTAATATATAAATTAAATTTTCCTACGCCAACCTTCCAAGAACTGAATTCAGCTCATTCAACACACATGTGTAACACACCATAATGAAAAAAACGTTTTTGTTATTTAAAATATTTTAAACTTCCAAAAATCAATTATTTTGAGTTTTGAACTTCAATAATTCACAATAAATAGCCCTTTTGTCAGAAAATTTGAAACTCGCGATTTTTATAGGAAATTCAATTTCTACAACTTTACAGAAGAAAGTTTTTCAAATTCCAAATAGAAATTGACCGAAATTCACAAACAAGCGATTTTTAAATTTATAATCAAATTTCGGTCCAAGAAATGGGGTCCGGTCAACACATAAAACATGCTTTAAATATTTTTGGCAACAAAATACTCCTTCACATATACTCATATATCCCACATTCATCGTAAAAATATCATCATTATTATATTATTAAAATATAATAATATAATTAAATGAATTATTTTATCAAAAAAGATAAAATTTCAATTTTCAACAATTGTCACATTAAAAATTTTCTCCATCTATATCCACATAAAATCAATATTTTCCTCATCATATGAATCAATAATTAATTATTCACAAATAATATTATGAGAATCACAATATTGACAATCAGGCAGGTTCAGAAAGAGGGGCTTTCAATAAGAATTTCTCCTTCTTGGCGCGCAATTAGGTGACCAAACCTCTCCTTAGATGTAACTTTCTAGACATTGTCAATAATGTTATCTAATAATATTATTCAGGATAATATAAATTATTGCTTCGATAATGAAAAATACTTGTAATGACAATTATTGAAACAACAAAGAATATAAAATATCAACGCAAAGCAATTATTAAATCAATAAAATATCGAAGCATTAATTATCGTAACCATTATTGAGTAGTGCCTTCGTAAGAATCAATAATTGGTGCAATACTGGTATCTTCTTGTGTTTTAACCATGGAAAGTATTTTTAATAAAGATTACTCGTAATAACTACGCCAAGTTATTTTTAAACAACTTATATTTGTCGTTTTCTTCATCCAATCGCTTTCAAGTTATGGGGCCCACAAAAGATCGCCTCAAAATGCATTTAATATTCCCCGACAAAGAAGAATATTTCACGACCAAAAGAATATTCCTCGACAACAATGAATATTTTATAACCACTTGCTTATTTTGAAATATTTGCGTATTTTACCCATAACTATCCACATTAATCAAATCAACCCTTACTATTTCAAAATAATAAATAGAGAAAATTAAATTTCATTAATAATAAGTTAGGGTCTTACAACTTTGGTGTAGTGGTAATACTCGGGTTCGAATCCTACAAGTATCATTTGATACAATTAATATAGATATAATTAATATAGTGAAATAAATTATACGTAAATAGAGATTCACGTTCTTACATTTGATCCCTGAAGTCTTATTTTTCGTTTGCGTGATTATCAAAATCATCACATAAAACCTTTCATGATGGGCGTATACAAGACGGCCATTGTGATGACTTTATTGATTGCCAAAATCATCACATAAAACCTTTCATGATGGGCGTATACAAAACGGTCATTGTGATGCTTAAAGCCATCACTTAAACCTTTCGTGATGGTTTTTCTATTTTTTGTGATGAATTTTAGCCATCAGAAATGACCATTTTTTTAACAGTGTATATTAATTAAGAATATATTTGATAAATATATGAGAATAAGTTGCCAAATGGAATGCATTTTATTTTGTTAAAAATATTTTGAATAACCTGGCCTGTATACAGGTCGGTCAGGGTTGGGTAATGCTTATAATACTATTAAAAATTATATATTTTGTAAAGTTAATATTGGGAATTGTGACGGGTAGGGAAGACCACACGGATGATAGTAGCACAGGTAAAGTGGTTATTATCTTGGAAGACATGGTCTGTGTGGTCAGTAGTGGTGTGGTGAGGGGGGAGTGTAGTTATCTCTCACTGCGACTTTGATACTCTGATTGTTTGGTGGCCGTACCACCGTCTCTACTCGATCCGTCAGTCACTGGGTTACTGAATTCTGAAACGTCCTACCGGAGATATTAATTATTGCCACCACCCATTGTTTACCTAAATTATTAAATACACAGATTCTAATATTTATTTTTTTTGTTCGAGTTCATAGTACTTTTTCTTATTTGGATTTTCATTTTTCTTTATCTTCTGACAAAAATGTGTTCAAAACCAGAGTACGGTTGTTTTAAAATTAAAAATTAATGAAGCCAACAACAACTACTAAGATAGTGACCCAGTAAAAAAAGAAGACTAGCTCTTAACCTTTCTATTTATTAAAATAGTATAATTTGCTTAGGATGCCTTTACTTTCGGTTTGTTTTGATCTTTCAAGTTTAGGAATTAAATAACGTACGTACGTCATAATTTTTGGGGAACATTGCAACATAAACAATAATAATAATAACGTCATGAATCAGTGGTTTCTGATGATATCCTAGCTAGAAAGAAACACTTAATTGCCAGGGTTTGTACGTAATAGTATGCATGTATGGTATAATCTAGCTTGCTTGCTTACTTTGGATTTATTGTAGATGCAAGTGTTGTATCATCGGATGAGGAATTTAGAACCAGGAGTGAAGACCTGGAACTTAAAGACAGGCTTTTACGCAAGTTTGGTAGTCACATAAGTACACTGAAGCTGGAATTCTCCAAGAAGAAGAAGAAAGGGAAGCTACCTAAAGAGGCCAGGCAAACATTACTCGAGTGGTGGAATGTGCACTACAAGTGGCCTTATCCCACAGTAAGTCTTATAAATCAATCACAACCCAACTGTTTAATTTAGATATTATTATTATTAATCAAGGATATTGTAAAATTAAACTTGGATATTGTTGTAATCCATCCAGGAAGCTGATAAAAATTTGTTGGCTGAATCAACGGGTCTAGACCAGAAGCAAATTAACAATTGGTTTATTAATCAACGAAAGCGTCACTGGAAACCGTCGGAGGATATGCAATTAGCTGTTATGGATAGTCTTTCTGGACAAATATTACACTGATGACTCGTGAGGTGGATGCAAATTGTCAAATGTACTTGTAATTTGATGATTCTTGTTGGCTATGCTTATTAGTATATTATGATTTCTTACCTTTACCGACATTAATGCTTACTTTTCTTAAATATTAAGACCATTGTTCATGTAGCTGCTTGTACATCCCTTCTACTTTAACCATTTCATACGAGTGTTTCCTTCATATGTATTTTCGTAATAAATAAATAAAAATAAATCTTTCTATTACTTTCAAATCTGAACTTAGATATTTAGTTTGATAGACTTGCATTGCCCAATCTTCCAAGAATGGCTTTCATGACGTGGGTAAATTAAAATTACCTACTAATGCAAAATGTCCAGTGTTGTTTTTAGAATCTAATTAATAAAGATAATATAATAATTTTATTCATCGACTGTTTTAAAAATATATTAAATTCAATAATTAATAGAATTCTCAATAAATTTATTCAATTAAGGATTGATAACTTGGAAGGGTTTCTAAAACTATATAGGAATATAATTTTTAAGGGTGTAAACGAGTCGAACTGGAACGAACAGAGAGATACTCGAATTCGACTCGAAATGATAAATTCGTACTCGAATTCGAATTATATTTGAAAATTTCTACTCAGATTCGATTTCGACTTCGAATATTTAGTACTCGAATTCGATCCGACTAAACTCGAATATTTATTCAAACTACTCATGAAAGCTTCAAATTCAAGTTTCAATTGAGTCTCCACATAATAACTAGTTTTATAATAAATATAATTATAAATTAAATTTATTATTTTATTTAAAAATGAGAAAATATATTTATTATTACACTTTACAAATATAAAATCACAATTAAAATTAAAAATAAAACAAAATAATAACTAATTATCCTAATTTGATTTAAATGTATATATATTATAAGAGAATGTATCGAACATCTAATCGAATATGTATTAACCGAATATGTATCGAATCACAATCAAAAATTCGAGTAGTTTGAATCTTAAACGAGTCAAGTATAACCTTGCTCAGATTCTACCTATATTTTTATTCGAACTATTTTTAATGCTCAGATTTGGATCATATTATTAACGAATCCGAGTCTCGCTCGTATTTTTTCGAGTCAAGCCCGAATCCAGCCCGAACTGTATTGGCTCGTTTACAGCCTTAATAATTTCTAACTCCATAAGGAGAGGACTCTCATACTATAAATAAGAGTTATTTTAACACAATCAAGATACACAATTCTGACCCCTAAAATAATACTCTTTTTATATTAGCGTTCTGACTTCAGTATCGAAGAGTATTTTTGGAGCCTCCCTAACTCCGATGAACCTTTTGTAGGTAACAATCCGGCGACATCAATTAAGGAGGTCAAAGTCAAAGTTCATGGGTTGACTGAAATCCTAGTTTCAGGCTGCTAATTAACGTATCAGATTTACGCTGTATGTGGAAACCTAAGCAAAAAGTCAACTGCTTCTTATAATTTAGTAAAACAACATAGTAAATACTCGTGTTTTAGCACAAAATTGAAATATTTCACATCCGCTACCTCCAAACAATCCAGAAGAAGAGACAAACTCTGTTCATGTTCCACAACCATTTCATTATCATCCTCCACCTCATATCCATGAAGAATCCATTCATATTCATAGTGAATCGATCTCAAATCAATCAGAATCGTGGTGATCTAGATCTGTGTAGATGAATTCAAAATACTCTTCAACATGACAGAAGAAATAACTCTCATAGGCTTGATCGCTCAAGGGTAGATGATAATGTAATTCAACAATTGAGAAAAAATATAAACAATCTTCGGGGGCATCTGCAAAATCTTGAAAAAGGGTCCTAGACAACGTACCCTAAAAGGTCAGGATAACATCAAAGCAATATGATTGTCAGCTCGAGACAAGTTGATTGTACCAATACCCACGAGAAGGCAAAAAATCAAAAAAGAAGTCAAGGGTAATCAAAAAGTGATTGGGGGGCAAGTTTTTCCAATTGATTCTTCAGATGTGAGGCAAGAGGATAAACAACAAATAGGAAAACCTGCAAAGGAACTAGTCCCAATTTCATTGAAATGTTTATACCCAAAAAGAGACCCATAATACAAAAGAAGACGAGTTTTGCACAAGAAAGACAAGATGTAAGTGGAGAAGTTGTTCAAAGACATAATTAAGGTTATGAATCAAGGCCAGGAAGGCCTAGAATTAAGGTCTTAAAGTTCGGGATTAAGGTACTTGAGCCCCAAAATCAAGGCCATGAAAGCTAAGAGTCGAGGCATTAAAGCCCAAAATTAAAGTCGTGGAGACCGAGAATTAGCGTCATATGTGACAAGAATTAAGGTCATGGGGCTCAAAATTAAGTCACAAAGCTTAGAGTTAAAGTCATGAATGCCAAAATCAAAGTTATGAAGACCTATAATTAAGGTCATGGAGGCCTAAAATTAAGACTATGTAGGCCAAAATCAAAGTCATGGAAGTCAAATCTCAAATCCATCCAAATAAGGACTTAAAATCACTGGCCCAATAGTATCTTCTTGAGTCATCGTAGTCCATCACATACTCACTCAAAAAGTCACGACTTGAAGGTAGTATTGGTAGTAACTTATTTCTTTATACAGAAACAAATTTTTTCTTTATCTTTCGATGTGGGACTGAGAGTTATAAATTTGCTCACTTGAATTTATTAAGTTACATATCTACTCTATCCCTATACCTATAAAAAAAATCCAATAAAGACAATTGCCTATACTGTCTCGTATATAGATCCGCCTCTATCCGCAAATACAGTTTACTCTATCTCTCTCTATATTTATATAATATGTATATATAGACAGATAATAGATTTATTAACCCAAACAAAAAAGGAAAAGAGAAATATAGGAAATGACATAATGAAAAAACTGGCTGGTAATTGATGGCCTTGAGTGGATTTCTACACCTGAAAAACGAAGATCATCCTGAAATGCTGATTGCAGGCCGGGCCAGTTGGACTTTTCATCCCTATTGGGTGTTACTCTATATGGGCCTTTTATATTCTAAGAAGCATGGTGTAGGCCTATAGGCCTTAACCACGCAATAGTATTGAATTTTGGGTGAATTACATATTCTATTACATTTTTAAAAAAAATTACAACAATAATGCTCTCATAAAACTTTTACACAATTAATACACTTCCATATTTATTTACAATGTTAGTACAATTAGGATTCCTTAATTTAGGGAATTAGTATTCAATTAGAATTCCTTAATTTAGGGATTAGTTATACCCATGACTTCTTCTCTCTCTCCTCATCTATAACAACTGCAGTTAGTCATCACCCTTCTTCTTCATTCAACGTATTCTTTCTCTCTCTCTCTCTCTCTCTCTCTATATATATATATATATATATATATATATTACCTGCATTCATGTGTTTGTAGCTGTTCATAGAGTTCGTAGGTCGTGGCACGCGAGTCAACTCAGTGGATTGAAACGAGTTAGAGATCTGTTCAAGATCGTGCAGCGAGACGGAGGAATGATGTTGAAAACGAGTCTTGGAATGGCGATTCCGACGAAGACGAAGACGAGTCGTCATTGACGACGATTCCGACGAAGACGCAGTCGTTTACTTCCATTGATTCAAACCAAGATTAAGGTTGTTGGTGTTGGTGGTGGTGGCAATAATGTCGTTAATCGCATGATTGGTAACTTCACCCCGTGAGGCCATAATTTACTATCGAAGCTCAAGCAGAGGACTAGCAAGGAAGTGAGGAACCAAACCTTCATACCAAAAAGTAACTAAACCGTCTATATCAAAGTAACCAATCAACCTCCACACTTTAAATTTTTTCTTAAGATGGTTGGTTACCAAACCTTCGGATCAAAGTAACAAAACCTTCATACTAAAAGTAACTAATTCACATCCACACACGCAGTTTTTTTCATAGTGCGATTGGTAGCCAAACCTTCGCACTAAGGTAACCAATTCAATTTTATTAAGTTATCAATTTCGTTTGAATGTGAACCAATTCAATTTTATTAAGTTACCAATTTCGTTTGAATGTGATGCGATTGGTAGCCAATAACCATTCATACAAAGGTAACCATTTTATTATTTATGAGTAATAAAATAGTTATAAAAAAATTTCAAAACATTAATAGTTACATCTATTTATTTTAAACTTTTTGTAGGCGATTCTTGTTTTATTCTCATCAAGCGCGTTTTGGACAACGGAGATTCAGCGGTGGTGTAGCTACAGACTAATGCATGATGTAAATTGATTATGTAATTCATGGACTATTATTTTCAAAGTGTATGTGAGGGAGATGAAGATTTGAATTTGAATATTTAAATTTGAATTATTATTTTGAATTTGAATTTATTTTTGTTGTTAGATCCAAATATTTGAATTTGAATTATTAATTATGACAGTTATTTGTCCCTGATTTTAGGTTTTCTTATTAATGTGAATTGTACTATTTTTGTAATATGTACAATCTTTTTATAATTATTTGGTTGATGCACTTTTCTTGTAATTACTTTCTATTTGTTGTATACGTAAAAAACCCTTGAATTTTTGTCGGTCAGAGAATCGAAAATAATAATTGCGGGTAATGCTAGGGGACTGAAAATACTCCCTCCCTCGAATTTTATTTCTCTTAAATCTCTTTTTTTTTTTATTTGTTTTCTTTTTATTTTATCTACAATTTTTTTCATTTAACTTTAGATATATTAAAAAAAATAGTACTATTAACTTCGAGATTAAAATCACAACTATACTCATTTTTTCTTCTCTCCTTCCTCTATTTTATTATTCTAAGAAAAAAAAAAAAGTTATTCTAGATTAGTTAAAACAAACAAGATAAGATGATAATAGAGGAATTAAGATAAATAGTTTGGAGATAATTTTTTTAAGTGTGTATTTTTAAATTAGAACAAATAAAATTCTTTTTACCTAAGGTATTTGTCATTTAAAAAATATTCTTACTTATTAATTTCTATTTGCTAACATTTTGAAAGAATTCTATAAATCATATTCAGACACAATAATTTAAACAAAAACTTAAATGATTAAGCGATACAAACTTTCACAATACTCCCTATGTGCTGTGCTTAAAAGATGAGTAAAATATATACTTATTTCACACACACACACACACACATAAAAAATTCTTAAAAATGTATTCTTAATAACTCCATAAAATTACATAAAATAATAAATACTTTTATTTTTTATACTAACAAATTTTACCAAATAACATATTTAGTCCTCACTTCACTTATATTTTAGGTGACAAAAAAAGTCACCTTCTGTGGAGAAACAGAATATTTGGTAAGAACATCAATTCTTTTATAGTAAAAATTATAATTAAAATTAAAATTATTAATCCCATAATTATAATTATAATTGAGAGATTATAATTATAATCTTAAAATTATTAAATGATTTATAATTGATAGATTAATAGTTTATAATTTAAATTTGAAAACCGATCGTTAGAATTAATAATCATCTCCTAAATAATATAATATTTGCAAAGAAAATATAGTTGTGTCTGAAATTGTTTAAAAATTGTGATTGTTTAACATAATTGCAAGAGGAACACTAAACAGCCAGCAATTCTAAGGTGCTTATTAGTAAGGATAACGTTATTATAGCTGATAAGGATAACGATACGATGCAAGAATGGCTTTTGCACTTTACCACGCTTTTAGCCCGTTAGCCGGACAAGATCTCCCCTTATCCCGGTCCAGCTCCAGACTCCGGCCGGTTCGATGTGCTGACGACCGGCGAGCGCTATTTAACCGCATCGCCCCTGTCTATGATAACGTCCGCATTCCCAATCTCACTTGCCACGCTCATTTTTTGAATTCTATCTTTATCTCTCATGAATTGAATTGATGTCTGAGTGCGTTTTAACAGCTGAATGATTTGTTAAGTCTGGGGCAACACCGAATATGGAAAAGAATGGCTGTTTCTTGGAGTGGGTAATTTTTTAAATTTCCCTTTTCTTCATTAATGTTATACTAGTTTTATACAGTTAGATTTTTGTATATTGTATTAAAATTTGGCTTTGCATATTTTTATTTTTTTGCATAGAGCAAAAGCAGGAGATACTGTGTTGGATTTATGTTGTGGAAGCGGGGATTTAGCCTTTCTCTTATCTGACAAAGTAGGATCCAACGGCAAGGTTTGATTTTTCTTCTCTAATCTTACAATTTGTATCTCTTAGTTGGAACTCTAAATCCTAAATGCGCTGTGATTTAGTGCATTATGTATATTTCTAGTGATTGTCATAACTTTTCCGTGTGGTAACAATTAGTAGGTCCTTGGCCTTGATTTTTCCAAGGAGCAATTACTGATTGCTTCATCCCGGCAGAAGTTACGCTCAAAGGCTTGCTACATGAATATTAAGTGAGCATGGGTAAATTTGTCCTTTAATGAGTTTAATTGTTGACTATATTAAGCTTGTGTTATACATGTGGCTTGTAAGCTATCTGTTACCGCTCTTCACCTGATTAATGTCATATGGTGCATCATAGATGGGTGGAAGGCAACGCCCTTGATTTACCCTTTTCTGACTCTTACTTTGATGCCATTACTATTGGCTATGGATTGCGAAACGTAGTGGATAGACTTAAAGCTATGGAGGAGATGTATCGAGTTCTAAAACCAGGTTCAAAAGTATCCGTCCTTGATTTTAATAAAAGCACTGATCCTTTCAGTGCTTCAATTCAGGTACTAGTTACAAGTTTATTCTGTTGATTTGCCAAATGCCACTTGGTGCTATTCAAACTGGAGGCTTAAGTTAATTTGGTAATTTTAGGCTCTCTTCATTTACCCATGGCGTAAATTTTACTTCCAACAAAAATGCAATGCAGATAGTAACAGCGTGTTCACAATGGACTTAAACTGCCTATTCTGGTATACTAGCCTCGTAGTTTGTTCAGTCCTCTTCATTTTCCCTTCTTGGATTGGAAATTAGAATGGGTATGTTGGACATTGCCAAGTCTACTTTGTAGCTTTGATATAATGGTAGTCAGAACACATCCATGATGGATAAACAAAACAAACTTTAAAAACTGTAGGCCAAGAATAAAAAAGTAAATTAGTAAGAAAAGGGACAAGAGAATTACTAATTTGTTGGAATTGGGCCTCTTAGAGCCTTCACTTTCTTAAAGCATTTGTTGAGTGCAGTACAATGAAGAGTTGTATGCTTTGTCAGGGATATTTAGTTTTATTTTGGCGGCATGGCCATGTAGTATGCAAAGGACTGTGAATCCTTACATATTACATTTTAACTCTCCCTTCTCTGTAAAACAATGAATTCTTACATATTGCAAATTGATAATAAGAATGGGCGAGTTTGTTTTCTTCTCTTAAATGTTATCCCAGTGATGTCATCTTCTCAGTTCAGTGCTTCACTTTTATTTAGTACCTCAAAATCTCAAACTTGAATGCAGTGTGTTATGTATAGCTTTTGCTCATATATAATTGGTTATAGCCTGATCTATTCGAAAATACTTTAACAAGTCCTGCAATTATTGTTTTCTCTATACCGTTTTAAAAAGCAATTTCTGCAAGCATTAACTATATTTTTGGAAAATATGCAAGGAATGGATGATTGATACTGTAGTTGTTCCTGTTGCAACTGGTTATGGCCTCGCAGAGGAGTACAAATATTTAAAAAGTTCAATTCAGGAATACTTGACAGGTTTGTTCTTATTAATGCAAAAGTCTAGCAGTCCATCTTTAGTTGATCAAGGGATGCTCTTAACTTTTGATGGATAAGCAATTCTAAAATCAGTTTAAGGTTAATTTGTTGAAGACAAATTATTAGATTATCATGGGTTTCCCCACAAAACATGCAACTTCTTGTCTTTACTGATGACCTGCATTTCCTGAAATCTACAACTTAAACCATTTGTTTCATTGTCAAAAGAACAATATTGTTATACTCCATATTATATCCATATTATATCCAGTGAAATACTAGTTATCAACAAAGATAAATAAATATATTATATCTAGCGACATAGTTGTCAGAATCTTACGATAAATAGACAATTTGATACGTATCGCAGGGTGAATCGAAAATGACACCGTATCCTACGATTCAGTTATGATTTGATATGATTCTTACGAAACGATTTGCACGATGTTTTTAAAATTTAGCAACCTACTTGAAAAAGTTTTTTTGTAAAACCAAAAGAGTAAAACCAAAACTTTTAAGTCTTCTACCGTTTCAAATGAAGAGGTTTTTTAGTATAAACATATTCTATACCGTGATGAGCCTTTATTCACTTTTTAGAGATTTATATTTTCTTCAAAATGTCGCTCTTTATAAGCAGGTACATAAATTTTCACTTATTAATTTGAATTATTCTCTTTTGTTTTATAGATAAAAAGTGAATCTGAATTTTCGTTTTCTCTTGTTACTCTATAAAGATTACTAAAATAATATCTAATAAATCAAGTTAGAGTATTTTGACTACTATCTAACTTTAAAATTATTTTTTAGTCTATAATAATATTTACTTGACTACTTTTTATACAAATCAAGCTAATATGCTTGATTGTCCAAATAAATTGTGTGTTTTATATGTTTAAATATATATTATCATATTTTTCATTTCGTTTCCATATCATATGATACATTCATGATACAATACATGAACACGATATGAGGGTCTTTGATATACGATACGATTCACGATTTGACAACTATGTGATATATTTTTAGTGATGGCATCAATCTTCATGGACTAAATGGATTCTCTTTACAATTGTCTTTAGAAACTTATGAAGAGTTGAATTTTGAAGTTGCTAGTAAATGAAAGGAATTTTTTTTTTTTTTTCTGATTATGTCTAAAAGGTTCTCCTGTACACTTTATTCGTTCTGTTTTGACAATTGCATGTGTGCATCTTCTAATACAGGGAAGCAATTACAGGATCTTACTCTGGAAGCAGGATTTTCTACTGCCGAATATTTTGAGATTGGTGGAGGACTCATGGGGAACTTAGTAGCCACACGAATGTGGTAAATGGTGTTTAGGCTAACATTTCCTTTTGCAGTACATTTTCCACGAGTTCCAAGGTCCTGTTCTGATTGTTGCTTTTGAGAAAAGGTGTGAAACCTAACTCTCTGCTGTAGTTGTAAAACTTTCTTAATAGTATTTGATTCATTTCTTTGCAAAACATATTGAGTTTCAGCTTCTCTTTGTGTATATATTTATGGGTAAATTACAAAACTGTCTCCTCATGTTGACGTTGAATTGCAATATAGATGCTAATGTTTCAATTTTTACAATGTTATAGCCAGTATTTCAATTTTTGCAAAACTGTCCCTCTAACTAAAATTGGTCAAAATAAGTCAATCTCGTGCATATCATGTGGGTGTTTGCTGACAATTTTACCTCTTTGTTTGGAGGGAATATATTTTAGTGTACACACGAGATTTTCTTCTGATCTGGTCTGCCTGTATAGGAGCGCTCTAACAGAATAAAGGATTGGATTTGAATTCAGCACAACCCTCTTGTCTGCTACTTGGTCTATGAATTGTGCCAGGCCAGGGTACACCTATGCCTTGCTGTAATGCTGTGATTGCCCCCAGATTATGCAAATGAATCGCAATATATGTACAATAGAAATATAGAACTGTCTTTATAAAGATTGAAGAGATCACACATTATTTTTCTAGAATTAAAGTTATATATTTTAGAGGATATAGTCTTTCTAGAAGAAGGGATTTTCTGAATTTTAGAGTGAGCATTTCTTATAATGCCACTGAGAACGAATCTAAAAAAATAAAAATAAAGTTGAAGTTGATCACGCGATATAATCAAATAAGCTTAAGCCTTAAGGTAAGAAAGAATTACAAAGATAGCAAAATTTGTAATAGGATTAGTAGCAACATGACGTTATTGTTGCACACTTTCTTGCTCTTTGTATACTTGCAAGAGATTGCGTTCACTATGCCATATATTTATTCACCTCCATCTCCATATATTGGCCTTGTATCTAATGGATTCCCACTACAAATAGCAGAAAGATCGGTCGATGTTTATTTCCTTTCCAAGCACCAAATGCCAGTCCCTGATCAAATTTATGATTGCCAATGTTGATGGGCCAAATGAAGACATAGTTCAACCCTTTGATGCTTGTGCTCTTTCGCTAGAACATCAACGAGTTGGTGAGATATTGGTCCATGATCCTTCCAAATTCTGGAAATTAGGTGTCACCTTGGGTAGAAAGAACTATGGGAAATATTGGCTATTGAAGCAGAACTAGCACCATTCTGAGGGTAAAATGGATCCTCACTTGTGTCATTAAGTTCCATGGTCTTTTCGTCTATAAAAGGAGGATTAGTTGGCGGAGGAAGGGCTTCATCCTTCTTTGCCAGCATTTGTAGTGCCTTGGACATTGATGGTCTTAGTGATGGAGCCTCTTGGGTGCACAGAAGTCCTATATGTACCACCCTTAAAACTTCTTTCTTTACATTGCTGTTGTGGTAATTTTGCAGCAGTAGGTTTGGGTCAAGAATTTCTTCCACAGTCCCTTGTTGGAAATGCTTCCATGCCTGTTTCATTTAAGACAACATCATAAACAGCACAAGTTTAAAGTTTTTGGCAGGTGATTGATTTACACACGGTAAAGAAAGTCCTTGAACTTACAATGGTGACAAGGCTGTCCGAGTATTCTGAGCTTTTGCTCCTGTTGTTTTGCCTTCCTGTAACAATCTCTAACAAGAGCACCCCAAAGCTGTACACGTCTGCTTTTTCGGTTAACTGGCCATTGGCTAGGTATTCTGGTGCCATATATCCTCTACAATTAGTAACATAAGCAAATATTAAGTTCTTCAAGTGTGCCTTAATTTAAAATTTGGTTAACTCTCATATCATAAAATAACTAGTTGCAGTTTAGAAAGTGAATCCTCACAATGTTCCTGCAATGGCAGTACTAATGTGACTCTTGTCTTCTTGGAAGGACCTGGCCAATCCAAAATCAGCAATTTTCGCTCTGAGTCTTGAATCCAACAAGATGTTACTTGCTTTAATATCTCTATGAATGATTCGGATCTTGTTGTTCTGGTGAAGGTATACTAAACCTTCTGCAGTCCCGATGATTATATCGTCTCTCTTTTCCCAGTTTAGTGCTTTACCTCTGTTTGAATCTATCAAGTTTGTGAACATATGTTATGATTTCATCTCAATCTCTGAAACAAACTTGAGTTGATACGATATGCATCTATTAGCAGTAGATATTAACACATTCCAGGTTGTTCAAAACATTTGCCAGGTCGAGCAGCCATCTATGTGAGCTTAGAAATAAGAGTATGATGTGAAATTAGGTACTTACCAAAGATGAACCTATCAAGACTCCTGTTCGGTAAGAATTCATATACGAGAAGGCTTTCAGGTCCCGAACAACTGCATCCTAACAACCTGACAAGATTTTTATGTTCAACACTGCTAATAATGTTAACTTCATTATAGAAGTCCGCTGCTCTGTGTCTGTTATTGTAGAAAAGCCTCTTGACAGCAATTTCTCTTCCATCTGCCAGAACTCCCTGCAGTAAAGGTACATTTTAAGTTTAGACTTTTACAAATACACCCACATATTTATGGGAAACCTCATATTGGTGTTATACATGTGGTCTTGGTTCAATCACTAACATGATCTGTTTGATCTGAAATGAGAATACCCTACCTTATAAACTGTTCCAAATCCTCCTTGCCCGAGCTTGTTGGCATCATCAAAAGAGCCCGTGGCTTTCTCAATTGTGGAGTATTTGAAATTCAAGCTACTGTCATGAAGGGTCTTCACCAATTTGTTCACATCATTTGAACCTAGGAAGTTAAAAACGATATAGAATAAGAACAGACACCCAAATCCATCAGTATAAGATCACATTATTCAATATCTCGGACCAGAATCGGACTGTATTTAATGGGAAGCTTCAAAACTTTTACTTCAAACATTTCCTCTAAAGATGTGAACATTAAGCTAGGGTATACTGAAAATATTACCTGATATCTGTTGCGAATTTTTGATTCATTATATTACTGACAGCATTCTTATTATGTATTACTTAGGATACAAAATCTGAAAATCATCCGGCGTAAATTAAGATAAAATGCAACAACTCTTCATACCTCTTCTCTTCTTTTGTATTTCTCTGTGCTTCCATATGTAGACTGCAATAACTACCCCAACTACCAAAACAACCACAGAACTAATGGTCACAACTACAATCACTATTACTGTTCCTGCAAAAGCACATGTGAAAAGGCATATGATCAGACCAATTCAAAGCACTTCTTTTTAAACTCTGCAAGTTCCGTTACTGGAGCTGAAGACATAAATAAATAACAAACTTCTTGTAACGATACTTTTTTAAAGAAAAAAATTTATCATTCTAATGAGCTGAGGAGTCGTAATCTTAGCTAAGGAATATAGTAAAGACAAAATTACAATTCTGAGTACCTTTTGAACTTCCACCCCCCGGTTTAGGATTAAGAAAGTCAGTGTCAGAGTACCTCATGAAGCACCCAGTGTTCAGTGCTCGCCCCTCGGACCAAGGCAAGCATCCCAATATTGAAGCAGATGCATTTTCCAAACACGCCCTACAAGAGCTCGCGTTCAATGTCCTCCAACAATTAGCCAGCACATACGTCGAGTCATTCCCATTCCCAGGCGATGTAATCTGGACTCGCGCAAAGTCATTATGATTGTTCCTCACATCTGAAACTGCTTGCAACACAGCTGCCCTTGCTGCCTCTTGGAATTTAGTACTTTTTCGAGTTGTATTTCCACACAAGGCCCCATCATCGGGTCCTTTGTATTCCTCAATGAAGCTGTAATTCTCAGATCTCATAAAGCAGCCATCAAGGTAAATTCGACCCCCATTATAAGGGAAGCACTGTGGAAGAAGAGTTCGAGCCTCAGCATAGCACAGTACACAGTCGAGTAAAGAAAGATCGCCATAGCATTGAGCAAGTCCATAATTAGTGTCAACTCCTGAACCAGTAATTGCCACTCCAAAACCTGAAGTCCGCATCTGGCCACTAATATTTTCCATTGTAGCCACAAAATTTGGGACAAAAATCGACGCATTGTTCTCGGGCGTATGCCCACACTTAATTTGGACCATTTTAGCTCTTGGCTCTCCCACTGATCCATCAAGTAATAGTAGAGCTGTGGTCAGAACAAGCAGGATAGTTGGGGTTTGGACCGCTTTCTCCATTTTCTGGGATTAATTGGAACTCCTTCCACTGGCTCAAAATTTGATTCTGTTGCTGTTTTAAGATGGAATTTGAGGGCCTACCATGTTATTTTTCTGTGATATAAACTGGCTTGTCACAGATATAATTAACAAATGACCTACTCCAACCTACAATAATTATGTGGGTTTGTGACAAATTAGGCCGCCTACCTTCAATGTGACTATAAGGATTCAACTAATTTTGGATAAACATGCAATTTAATTTTGAGATCTTTTTTGGAAAAGTAGGACTAGGCTGTGAAAGCAATAATTTTCTTGATTTTCACGGCCTCCATCTTTGAAATCTTAAGGAGGTTTATTCCTGGACCAGTATACAGGGCAAGTGAAACTTAAATCCTCTTGTGTTGAGTTGTAGAGATTTGTTGGTTGATCATCATAGAAAGAGTTTGATGAATGATAAATGCACTCCACGTTATTAATCATTTTTTTTTATTGTAAAATAAATTTGATTCCATTTTAACATTATATTGGAGTGAAAAAAAGTGAAAAGTAAAATGTAGGAGTACCTTTTTATACCTCGAAAACATTTTTTTACCATAATAAATTATTGAATCAGGCACCAAATAATCGTTAAAGACAATAATACTGGGGTAAGAAATTCTCAACATTTATGGGGCCAGCTGCGAATTGATTAATGCAGGAGTAATCTATTACTAATACAGAACAAAAAGTCCTCAATCCCCGTTGATTGATCTACATATTAAGTACAGGTCTACATCAATTAAATTTCAAAAAAGTGCAAGACCCACCACCTCATCTACTACCATGGCAGCTAGCGGACATTTGATGGCTCTTCGGAATATCCAGAATATAGTATTAACTGTGAATAATTTTAAACTTTGTCTGATTTGAATAAAACAGAGAATTACTCATTTTTTATATATAAAAAATAATGAAAGTCTTATTTAATTTATTAGCTTTTATCTACACATATATTTAGGTAAAGTTCACATAAAAGCCCTAAACCTCTCCTACACATAATTTTATATAATGGTTTTATTTGAGCAATATCAAAGTTTTCAAGACCAAGTTTAACATAAAAAATAATGCTCAAATAACTAATCATGACACAACGAAGAGTAATGTAGTTAGGAGTGAGCATTCAATTATAACTAAATTCGAATTATTTATTTGGTTATAATCAAATATTAAAATTATACTATTTCGAGCAAAAATACCTAAACACAATACTATTTGGTTATTCGGTAAATAACCAAAAGTATGCGCATAGAACAAGTGCTCTTTGAGTTATATGCTGAAGAGTATTAAGCTTTTTTCTGTTTTTCTACTTGCAACATTAAGAATTTACTACCTGCTCAGCTCAAAAGAGGCTAATCAGTAAATAGGCACATTATTAAAAATCTTACTTGATTCAGAAATGCTTTAAAAATCTAGGAAACTTGACAATTTTTATAACAATTAATTATACTGGCTATTTGTAATTCATAGAACAACAAGGAGTAAACAACTTAATACATAGAAAAACAAGAAAAAAATTTGCAGAAAAAGCCTTACTCAGTGTTACTTTTCTTATTAGTTTTATGAAATTGAAGTTTTATGATGAGTATATTTTCCTCAAAATATTAATTACCAGAATGGAAAATTGGCAACCGCTAAACACAAATTACAGAGGAGGAGAAGAACAAGAAAGAGCAAAGAATCAATTGTCTATATAAAGCTTCGGACAAAAGCTCTTCTCACACACTTGAAATTCATTTTAATCCAAAAAGAGTAATGGATTTTTTGTTACTAGCTGAATCAAAAACAGAAAACTGTACGCATATCAATTTTAACTAGAAATTCAAGAAAATTCTGTAGAAAAACTGGTAAATAACAGTGTAAAGCTCCATTAACAAGCTCTGGGATCTGAATTCGTACCTCTTTCCTATATCGCCAGAAATTCCGAACGAGTAAAGCACACCTTTCGTTTCCTGTGAAGTGGAGAGAGAGAGATGTTTTGTATGAATTTATAAAACAGAAACAGTGGAGAGAGAGAGATTTAGAAATTAGAGGAGTCAAATATGATATGAAGGAGGGGAGGGGAGGGGATGGAAAAACTTATCGGCCAATTTCTAGACAAGTTTTGAATTAAATAATATAAAAACGAAAGAGACATTTGAATACATACATACGCGGTTCAGTAACTTTGTGAGGCCGTTTGACTATTGCCTGGAAATTCTTCTTTACCTCCTTAGAAGTTAGAATTACCATTCTACCCTCGCACCAAACTATTCTTTTCTGTCCTTTTTTTAGATGTCTACTTTCTTTTCTTCCCTATTTCTATTTTCATATTTCAATTATTTCATATTAATTAAAGGAAAGAATAATTGTGAGACCCCAGATTTTATCAATAATGATTTAAATTTTATCGAAATAATTTTTTAATATTATGGTGTGAATTTAAGATAATATTATAGTTGTGGGTAGTATTTATAAATTTTGCGAAAGTATGCAGTGGTTATATTATATTCGATTGGTGGGGAATATTTGGTTTAGCGAGGGAATATTCGGTTTAGCGAGGGAATATTAAATAACTGGTTTCAATCATTGGTGGACCCATAATAATGTAATTAATTATCATCGGATTGAGAAAAGCGACAAAAAATATTTTATTGAAATAACGACGAAGTTTTACTGGATTGATCTTGTTGAACTACTTAGTAGTAAAAGAAATGAATAATACGTGTGGTTGCGTAGACAAGAAAGACACCAGATTGATTATTGATCTTTATGAGAAGTTTCACTCGGTTTGATTAATTTATATTCGATTAATAATATGAATTATTATAAGCGATAATGACGTTTTGTTTTATTCAGTATTATTAACGTAATAAAATGTAAACATCTTTTATATAAAAGCGAATACTTTATTAAAGTTTATTCTATAAATAGAATATATTATATTTTATTACGTATAATTGCGTAGTGTTTTGCGATAAGAAATGTTTTTTATATAAATAGAATATATTATATTTTATTTAAAAGATTTTGTTTTAAATATGGATCGTCGATTAAAAGTAAATCAATCTGGACCGTTCATGGATTAATTACTACGATTCTATTTTCCTATAAATGAAAGCTCATTCCTTCATTATTTTCTTACTTAATTCATTTGAAACTACAGAGAGAAATTATAGTAGAAGTTTATAAAGAAAATCTATAAAAGAAAGAAAGAAGAAAGTATTCTCGCTACTTCACTTCGCCAATATTCGATTTCTTCTAAGGTAGGAATATTATTTGTTGTTGTAAGTAAAGTGTGTTATTCTTTCTTATTCATGAAGAGAACTTCATTATTCCATTCATTATTATTACATTGGAATAACTCGTAAAAAGTGGCATACCCTATACATAACCTTTGATACGCAGATACCCTATACTTGGTGAAATCCTTATATTATTCCATTCTTATTTATTCATTGGAATAACTCAGATATCGCTTGAATCCCTATACTTGGTGATCTTCTTTCATTATTCCATTCTTTATTATTCATTGGAATATCGCATGCATGTGTTTACACTAAGGACACGGTTCCATTGTTTATTATTCGCATTTATTATTACATTTGGAATATCGCATGCGTGTGTTTTACACCGGACCGGTTCCATTGTTTATTATTCAAAGATTTATTATTCTGTTGGATCATCCTCGATTGTGAATTTCACCGACTGGTTCCGTTATTATTATTACGTTGGAATAACATACATCTGCCAAGACTGCATGCATGGTGATTTCTTTTGTTATTCCATTCTTTATTATACCCAGGTTGGTTAAAACTTTGACTTCTATACTCCATGAAATTAGTGGAATATCCTCGATATTTCAAGGCTTCATCCAAAGATCTTTTCATGGAAATATTCTTCCGATCATTCTTGAATTTTACTCTACTACAAAGCAAGATCTTGTTGACAATTTGGACGTTAATAATTCCTAGATAAATTAATTCTTGAACTTGTTTTATTGAATTATTATGTCATTGTCATCATCCTCATGTTATATTATGTTATCTTCATTACTTACGTGCGTAGATGAACTTAGTATGATTATGACTGGGATCATTCTAAAGATAATCGTGGCTTGTTATAAATGATGTGATAAATGTCCTCGGTGGCACTGTAATGCAGTTGATGGATAGTTTTTGGTATGATTATGGGGGGGGTGATTCTAAGATAGTCATGACCATTGATAATTTGATGAAAATCATTGGCCAAGTGCATACATGGATGATTAGATGTGGTGGTTTATTTATTAAATTGAGTCTCAGCCGATAAAAAAATTGATGAAAACCTTTAAAACCTAAAAAGACGGTGAGACTTTATTTTCTACTTGACTCTTTTAATGGATTGATATTCACCGCAGCAGCTTAAACCTGGTTGTCTATTGTATTTTATCGCTTAACATTGTTGAAGGCTAATGATAATTTATTCGCATTATCTTAGTCATAATATTTCTTATCGGCTAGTTGAACTCACCCTTTCTTTCACCGTTTCTCTTCTGTGAAATGAGAACATATTTGGGATGAGTCTCAGGAGCGGAGTAATGGTCCAGAGGATAGCAATAGTAGTCCTCACTATTACGTGAAATAGTGTGATAATAGTTGTAATGAGGACTCCTTTTGAGTTTTGTATAATATCTAGTAGACAATATTTGTATTCAAACTCACGCTTTATGTCGATTGCATACTTGCAGTTATATTAAGTAAGTTGTATTTGAATTTATGTACCATGTAAGTGGCGACCCAAGATGGGTGACGATACCTAATTTTGGGGCGTCACGGTTGGTATCGAGCTTAGGATATGATCTCCGGCTAAGATGTGAGAATAGTACTTTAGGAGGGGAGAGACGGGAATACCTTCGCTAGTATGACCTACCTAAGTTTATTTGGTATTTGATTGGTGGATCGAGTATAGTGATAATATGTCGTATGTCAATTAACCCTTATTTTGTGGCGGTGTTTGAAAATGGCATCCGAGAATGTTGAGAATAAGAATGGAGCATGTGAGATCTGTTGATTCTCCATGATCAATAATCAGACAATGCGCAACAGGATGGCGATAATCCTCCCGTAAACAACAACACCGATCAATCGATTTAACGACAGATGCGTTTAAAAGGTTTTTAGAATTCATGCAACATCAAAGTAAAGCGACTCGCCCAAAACGTAGGTGGAAACACGAAAAACTCTGGCGGTCACCGCTAAACAATTCAAGGAGCTGGGACCACCGGAGTTTAAGGAGAGCCAAAACCACTTGGCGGAAGCATGGATAAAGCAGATTACCAAGATATTTGATGTCTTGGGATGCTCCGAGAGCAAAAGGTTCCCTTCACGCCTTTATGTTGCGCTGGAGAGGCAGACATTGGTGGGAATCCAGAAACGACTCAACTTCATCTTGATCAAGATATCTTGGGAGAAGTTCCAGAGTCGTTTCAACGACAAATACTTTCCGAAAGTATTCGCCATACATGAAGGAGGTGGAGTTTATCAAGTTGGAACAAAAAATAATATGACCGTGTCGCAATACGAGGCAAAATTTGCGGAGTTATCACGGTTTGCGTCCCACTTGGTGGATAATGAAGAGAGAATGGCGCGAATGTTTTTAAGAGGTTTGAAGCCAGAGATACGTCAACATCTTATTTCTCATAAACTGTGTTTTTATTCAGATGTTGTAAATAGGGCTCAGTTAGTGGAGCGCGATAACGAGTCAACTCAACTAAAAAGAAGCGGTAAGCAAAATTATAATACCAGTGAGTAGTAGTCATCGAGCTGTGACAACAAGCGTGGAGGAATCAACAAAGGCGAGATATGGTAACCACTTTGGTGAATCAGGGCCAAAATAATAAGAATGGACATTTCAAGAAAAGGAGATTCAACAATGATGGAAAGACGTCAGCACCAGCACCTGTTGTTAAGGAAGGAGAAGGACCACCTATTATATGCTTCAAATGCGGAGGAGAGGGACACATCAGTCCAAACTGCGCCATGCCGTCCAAAGCATGTTATAATTGTGGAAGAGAAGGTCACTTAGCTCGATTTTGTCGTGCCATCAAGACAAATTCAACTAGGATGGAGGCACCAAAGGTCATCCCGCATAAACCAAAGCCGGTAGTTTAAGAGAGAGCGTTTTTTTTCTCGTGACGAGGAACCTGAATAAAATTATCACGGGTAAGTTAATCATAAGCTCTTGCGAAGTCTATACCGTGTTAGATACCAGTTCTACCCACTCTTTTATTTCACCTAGTTGTGTTCAACGCTTGAATTTGACTCAAGAAGTTAAACTTTGACTTATTGGTTGAAACTTCATTAGTAGGAGCCTTCGTTCGCATTCTACTATTTTTAAATCTTGTTTAATTCAAATAAACATTTTCACGTTACTGTCGATCTTATCTTTTTGAAAATATTTGCCTTTGATGTGATTTTGAATCAATTGGTTAGCTACTCATCATGCTTTTCGTAAGGTTTGTAGCTTTTATATTTATAACAACCCCATTACTAATTCAAAGTAACCAAACCCTAAAGTTAATCATTGTCATATCAAGCCATAAGTAAAGAGCCCCGAACCTTTCGTTATTGACTTCCTTGTGTGGAATGCACAAGCCGGACTTTTCAGAGGCAACATCGTGAATGAAGATGGCAAGTTTATAGGTATCATTGTGAGGTGCTATCTAGGTTAAGGGATAGAAGTCACAGTTGGTATCAATGTGATGTACTATCCAAGTCTTGGATGAGAGTCACAGCTTTTGAATGATATTTCTATTATTAATAAATTTCTGGCGTATTCTTGAAGACTTCTTAGCCTACTTAGAGCGTGAAATCGAATTTTGTATTAACCCCAAAGACAAAAAACCCATTTCTTAAACCTCAAATATTTCTTCAACTAAAAGGATCATTTACGTGGATTATGATGAAAGTCATAATAAAAGCATTGGACTAATGAAAATCATGGGTATTCGTGGTATTAGTAAGTGTTATAATGAGTTATGTTGGTTAATATGTGAAAACATGAAAGTTTCTTAGAAATCACAAAGAGTTGAAAATCAGATTTTGGTGAAAAACGTAACATGAAATTCAATTGACCACATCTCCTATTATATTTTGAATTTTTGAATGTGGTCAAGTCCTAGAGTTAGATCTATGAGTTACCTAACTAATCCAAGTGGAATTACTGGAAAAGGTGTTGTAGATTTTTGTGTGGACTGATTTTAGCAAAGGAGTGCAAAGCTGCAAAAACCGAAAAAGCTGCTGCCATGATTTTAGAGGGGCTGTTTCGGCCACTTAAATTATGAGAAAAATTCTGGCCTTTTGGGACATGAAAGTATATGGTATAAAGTACCTCCTGTCCAAAAATGAGCTCATTCTGACTTAAAATGAGCAAGTTATGACTATTTCAATATTTAGGTTTTTCCAACAAAAAACGCTATAACCGGAGTTCTATAACTCCGATGACCATGAAATTTAAAATGGAGGCTCACGTTAACATGTGTAAGGTCCTGCCAAGATTTGGGAATTTTTGGAGTTAAACTTGAGGTAGCTAATTTCTTAAGGAATTAATTAGAAATTGATTTTTGAAAAATAGTAAATGAATTTTAAAAAATTTCGAGAAAAATATATTTTCATTATGGGACTATATTATGCTAAATCCCAGAAAAAAAAATATTTTTGGGACTGATTTGGTATTTTTCATGAAAATAGTTTAGTTACAAACATACGAGTTAAATATGTTATGTAAAGAACAAAGTTGAAAATAGGATTTTATGGCTAGAGGATCCTATATAGAGTATATGCATATTTTTTGATGAGGATTTGATAATTGGTGATGATATCTTATGAGTATGGCATTTTGAATGATTAAATGCATTATATGGTAAAAGCGTAAATAATTGAGATAAATTGTTTATAAATTTAAGAAGTGATTAAAATATTGTTGTAATATTAATGATATTAGATTATGAGATTATTAAGTGATTGATAATATGGGGATATTCTTGAATCCTGGATAAATTATATTATAAATGTTTAATATTTATCCTTTATCTCATTTGATTGATTCTTTATATCATTATTCTCATGTTTATATTACGTTGAAAGTCAATCGCTACTGTAATGTAGTGCATAGATGGACTTGGTATGATTATGACTGTGGATTGTTCTAAGTATAATCATAACCGTAATTGAAAACACGATTATCTTTTGGCAGTAGTGCATGGATAATTTGTGGTCGTGATACTAATGAATACACGATTATCTTCTTTGGTAGTGCATGGATAATTCGTGGTCGTGATACTAATGAATACACGATTATCTTTCGTCAGTAGTGCATGGATAATTTGTGGTCGTGATACTAATGAATACACAATTATCTTCTTTAGTAGTAGTGCATGGATAATTTGTGGTCGTGATACTTAATGAATACACGATTATCTTTGGCCATAGTGCATGGATAATTTGTGGTCGTGATACTAATGAATACATGATTATCTTTGGTAGTAGTGCATGGATAATTCTTGGTCGTGATACTAATGAATATCCTTGGCCCGTAGTGAATATGTGGATGATTCGATGATATGAATTAATTATCGAAGTGAGTCTCAAAGAATGAAATATTAATTCACGGATGTGGTAAAAGTCATCTTTGGTCAGTAGTGTATTGATAGACTTGGTATGATTACGACTCAAGGATTATTCAGAGATAATCATGATCAGATTGAAAACACGAATATCCTTGGCCGATTGGTGCATGGATAATTCGTGGTCGTGATACTATTAAGTCGCGCCTCAAAGATTATTGGTTTTATGATTTGTATATCTTTGGCCAGTAGTGCAAAGATGAATTGATATCTTTAAATTGGGATTGCGAAGATGAATTTAATATTTTTTACGATAAAGGTATTCAAGGTATCCTCACCTCTTATCATACTGTGTATCGATTTCTAATTTCGAGGGCTTAAATTCCATAAGGAGTGGAGATTGTGAGACCCCATATTTTATCAATAATGATTTAAATTTTATTGAAATAATTTTTAATATTATGGTGTGAATTTAAGATAATATTATAGTTGTGGGTAGTATTTATAAATTTTACAAAAGTATGCAAGTGGTTATATTATATTCGATTGGTGGGGAATATTTGGTTTAGCGAGGAATATTCGCAGACAACTACTCAATCATTGGTGGACCTCTAATGTAATTATCATTTGATCGAGAAAACGACAAAAATATTTTATTGAAATAACGACGGAAGTTTTACTGTTGATATTGTTGAACTACCGGTAGTAAAAGACGAAGAATACGTGTGGTTGCATAGAAGATACGGTATTGATTAATGATGTTTATGTGAGAAGTCACCATTTTGATTCCATTATGTCGATTAATAATATGAATTATTATAGCGATAATGACGTTTTGTTTTATTCAGTATTATTAACGTAATAAAAGCGAAACATCTTTTATATAAACATGTAATACTTTATTAAAGTTATTCTATAAATAGAATATATTATATTTTATTATGCATAGTGTTAAATAGTGTTTTTAAATAGTGTTGCATAATGTTTGCATAGTAAAATATTTTTATATAAATAGAATATATTATATTTTATTTAAAAGATTTTGTTTTAAATATGGACCGTCGATTAAAGTAAATCAATCCGGACTGCTCATGGATTAATTACTATGCATTCTATTTTCCTATAAATAAGCTCATTCCTTCATTATTTTCATTTTACTTAATTCATTTGAAACTCTGTAGAGAGAAATTATAGAGAGAAGGTTAGAGAGAAAATCTATGAGAGAAAGAAGAAGAGATTCTCGCTACTTCACTTTGCCAATATTCAGGTTCTTCTAAGGTAGGGAATATTATTTGTTGTAATTCGTAAAGGGTGTTATTCTTTCTTATTCATGAAGAGAACTTCATTATTCCATTCATTATTATTACATTGAATAACTTTGTAAAAGTGGCATACCCTATACATAACCTTGATACGCCAGATACCCTATACTTGGTGAAATCCTTATATTATTCCATTCTTATTTATTCATTGGAATAACCTATATACGCTTGAATCCCCTATACTTGGTGATCTTCTTCGTTATTCCATTCTTTATTATTCATTTGGAATATCCATGCGTGTGTTTTACACTGGGACCGGGTTCTATTGTTTATTATTTCGCATTTATTATTACATTGGAATATCACATGCGTGTTTTTTTTTAGGACGGTTCCATTGTTTATTATTCAAGATTTATTATTCGTTGGATCATCCGCTTGCGTGTGAATTTCACCGACCGGTTAAGATTATTATTATTCATTGGAATAACCGCCTATGCCAAGCAACCGCATGCATGGTGATTTCTTTTGTTATTCCATTCTTTATTATACCTGGGTTAGTTAAAACTTTGACTTCTATACTCCATGAAATTAGTGGAATATCCTTGATATTTCAAGGCTTCATCCAAAGATCTTTCATAGAAATATTCTTCCGATCATTCTTGAATTTTACTCTACAAAATAAAGATCTTGTTGACAATTTGGACGTTAATAATTCCTAGATAAATTAATTCTTGAACTTGTTTTATTGAATTATTATGTCATCATCATCATCCTCATGTTATATTATGTTATCTTTCGCTTACGCAAGATAGATGAACTTAGTATGATTATGACTGAGGATCATTCTAAGTATAATCATGGCTTGTTATAAATGATGTGATAAATGTCCGCAGTGCCTTCAGAATGCAAATGATGATGGATAGTTTTTGGTATGATTATGACCAGGGGTGATTCGGTATAGTCATGACCATTGATAATTTGATGAAAATCCTCGGCCGTAGATGCAGGGGATGATTAGATGTGGTGGTTTATTTATTGTCGAGTCTCAGCCGATAAAAAAATTGATGAAAACTTTTAAAACCTAAAAGACGATGAGACTTTATTTTCTACTTCGACTCTTTTAATGGATTCAGATATTCATCGCAGATTAAACTGGTTGTCTATTGTATTTTATCGGTTTAACATTGTTGAAGGCTAATGATAATTTATTCTCGCATTATCTTAGTCATAATATTTCTTCTTTGGGCTAGTTGAAATTCATTTTCTTTCTTTTCACCGTTTTCTCTCAGAAAATGAGAACATAAATTTGAGACGCCTGGGAAGCGGAGTAATGGTCCAGGAGGATAGCAATAGTAGTCCTCACTATTCATGAAATAGTGTGATAATAGTTGTAATGAGGACTCCTTTTCGAGTTTGTATAATATCTAAGAGACAATATTTGTATTCAAACTCACGATTTACGTCGTATTATACACTACGCTTATATTAGTAAGTTGTATTTGAATTTATGTACCATGTAAGTGGCGACCAAAGATGGGTGGACGTATACCTAATTTTAAAAGCGCCACAATAACGCTAGATACAAACTATTCTACAATTATTTTACAAAATGTTGATATGACATACTCCATCTTAGCATATTATGTGGGGCCGAAGACTACATTGAAATAATTTGTTGATCAATATGCTGAGGTGGAGTATGCCACATCAGAAGTTTATAAAATATTTATAAAATAATTTATGTATGTAGCATTACTCTAAAATCAAAACAACACATTAAACTGAATATAATCAAGTGATTGGGTCAATAATCTTCGTACCACTTGACTTCTAAGTTTCTCCCACTAATTTCATTTCAATGTATTTGAAAATTATTACGCGGAGCAGATTAAAGAAGAGAGGAAGGATGAATGGAATATTTTTTAGGAAATAATATAATAGTATTAGGTATTGTGATGATTCAAATGATTGGAGCTTAATGTCAAAGGGAACAACTAGTATTGGAATGACATAGAAATTGAATATTATAGTATATACTTCCTTAGTCCCTTAATATTATAAGTCGTTTTAGAGAAAAAAAATTTATCTTTTAATATAAATCGTTTGAGTTTCAAGTAAATATTAATTATTTAGTTTTTAATATTATCCCAAATATTAAATATAATTTTGACTTTTATTATTTTTTATCCAATAAATAACATTCTCTTTTTTTAATACAAGGACAATATGACACAGCGAAAAACAATAGAGAGAATAGAAACAAGCATAGGAATTGAATCTATGTATTTTGCAATCACATAAATTCACAAAGTAAGGGATAAATTGATTAAATATTCAAATATTTTATAAACCAAAATAATATCACCCTTTTTTAAACTTGAATTTTCTTCCTTTTTTTAACTTGGTCTCCCACTTGGACCGTGTCACAATATAAAACCACGATT
Organism: Panax quinquefolius; assembly: GCA_020205615.1. NCBI lineage: Eukaryota > Viridiplantae > Streptophyta > Magnoliopsida > Apiales > Araliaceae > Panax > Panax quinquefolius. The sequence goes on along the minus strand of CM035173.1, from coordinate 2,864,253 downwards.
TATAGGGTGAGAGAGTTCAACCTTTCTTACCATTGACTAGTAAATGTTCCATTCCATCAATTGCAACTCAAATACTAGTAGGAGCTAATAGAGCAGTCAATAAGTCTTCCCTCCCCGCCTGAAGCAATGAATGTGTGTTTTCCACTCCCTCCTACTTTCAACTCATTTCTCTCTCTCTCTCTCACCCTCTTTTTTATTTATTTTTATTACTTTTTTCTCAAAGAGAATTCAAAAAATAAAATAAAAATAATTTACATTTCTTATTTTTTCCTTCATCTATATTTCAATAACTAGATTTTGAATTGCATCTAAAAAAGCATAGAGCATAAACAAGGGATATAAAACCACAATGTATTAATTTCTTACTCTCATAAATTCACATTCATTGTCAAAGAATAAATAAGTAGCTTTACACACGAGGCATATACATTTCAACACTCTATTCAGTTTTGTCAAAACCTAGACCTAGCTAGCTAAGTAACACTGAATTCTAACTCGTACAACTGCAGATCATGGAAACAAACAAGAAAGGACCTGTATAGCTAAAGAGGAAACAAACATGAGCACAATGTGGACAGTCTACTATATGTTTTAGGTACTTTTATACAAGAAAGTCGATGGGAAATGGTTCATCTTGGCTCAATCCAGCTCTCCGTCAAACTATTCCCCGAAGACTGAGAGTAAGAATCAGGCTGAGAGTAGCTGGCGCGTGGTTAATTAAATGAAATGCTTCTAGCACTACTAGAATTGAGGAACGGTGGCTGTGTTGGCTGAGGAATATCTTGGTTACCAGTAAGCATTTTCACAACATTTGACATAGATGGTCGCAGTTCTGCAGATGCTTGCGCACAAAGTAAACCTATTTGAAGACATCTAGATGCCTCCTCTTTTTGGAAGTTACCCTCCAGTGATGGATCAACTGTGTCACATGATCTCCCTGTTTGATATAGGTTCCAAACCTTTACAAAGAATAATATCAAATTTTAGTCAAGTTATAAGGCTTGGAAAACTCAAAACAATATACCAATAAGCTAGAGGTACCATTTGTATGATAGAAAATGTGTTCTCAGAGAAAGCATTATTCCTCTTTCCGCATACAACTTCAATGACAAGTACACCAAAACTATAAACGTCCGCCTTCTCAGTTAGTTTGCCTCGAACAACATACTCTGGAGCCATGTAACCACTACAAATGTAAATCAGTAAATAAAATTACAAGTATACGAGTCACTGTCCAACCATTAAATCTGAGTAAGAACAGCATAAATAATGGAGGAAACTGAAGTAATACTTTGGATCCCTACACCCCCAAACAGGCATTCACAAGTAACTGTGTTTATTCACCTAAATCTTGTCTGTTCTTGTGCATTCCTATTACAACCAGATGGACTTCCAAAAGTGTATTTCCCAGTATGCATTAACATTTTAAGAATTCTTTATTAGGCGAACTGTGTGTACTTGTTGGAAAATGAAGACCTGTTTGTCACTATGTTGCACCAAAAACAAACCAACAAGCTAATCTACAATGAAACACATAGAAGTAAAGAATAAACACAACCAATTTTCTCCTTCAATCAATTATTGACATGAGAAATTATACACAAGACAACATTACTTGCACTAGGGCTGGTGCGAATGAGAACTGAAGGTTTTATGATCCAACAAACTCAGAACAATATGAACCAGATAAAAATATAAGGGCTACAAGATTTATCGAGCAAGGTGCGGAACTTACAGTGTCCCAGCAATGGCAGTGCTGATATGACTTTTATCTTCTGGAAACAATCTAGCTAGCCCAAAATCAGCAATTTTTGGTGTCAAATCCTCATCAAGAAGTATATTGCTCAGCTTTATGTCTCTGTGAATGATCCTAAACTTTGATTCCTCGTGAAGATAGGCCAATCCCTCAGCTGTACCCAATATGATGTTGTACCTCACTTGCCACCTAAGCAGATGAAGGTTCTTTCTAGCTGTATCAGATTGATTATCTTGCTAATTAGTTATTAATTTAATACTAATTTATTTGAGGAAAAAGAAAAACTAATCAATATTGGAAAAGGATGAGAGAACTACCAAAGAAGTAATCATGAAGGCTTTGATTCGGCACATATTCGTAAACCAGAAGACTTTCGGGGCCTGTAATGCTGCAACCGAACAGCTTTACTAGGTTTTTGTTATCAACATCACTGATCAAATTAACTTCATTGAAAAAGTGATCCACCCACTGTCTTGTATTGAATAAGAGCCTCTTTACAGCAACAACTTGACCACTTGGTAACATCCCCTGTTTGACAGAAAGAAATTGGCTTAAGTAAGCATATACTTGTGACAATTCTTTTTCTGCTTGTTAGAGAGGAAAAGGTGAAAAGAGCCTACTTTGTAAACAGTACCAGCTCCTCCTTGACCCAGCTTATTGGAATCATGAAAGTAGTTTGTTGCCTTTTCAAGAGTTTCATATGAGAAGTTGAGTTTGGAATTATTAACAGTTGCCAACAAAGCACCTAGTTTGCTTCTTTTCTACAAGATACACCCAGAAATTTAAGTTAAATTATACAGATCAAATTATTGAATGTTTAAATCTTAAAATTTTCATGCTTGGGTACCTCTTCTCTGCTTCACGATTTTCTTTCTCACAAAGAAAGTAATTGTTGATAAAAACAGCACAAAAGTGGCACCACCACAAGTTCCAGCTAGAATAAAAGCTAAACGGCTCCTTCCTCCTAACCCGTATATACAAATGATTATTAAAAGCTCAAGCATATTTTTGCAACATTAAGGAAGAGAATAAAATTGAGGTTTGATTAAGTTGAATAGAACTTAAATAAGTTTTTCACTCGACATTGAGTGAAACTTAGATATGTCCTAAAAGTCGCTCAAGGTGTTATTCATTTCAACTATCCTATTAAAATGCTTGAAAGTATAATATATTGTTGAGCTGAAAATGCAACAGCACTGATCTGCTTACAGGAAACTGGATTCATATTGAGTAAGCTAATGAAACAGCATTAATGGCTAAAATATATTAGGAACCGTAGCAAAAGATCAAATATGAATCGAATTTCAAGTGCTCATCAGGTCATATCATCCTTAACTACACTTCAAAATTTTCCTATTTGAGGAGAAGGGCTTCCATCATTGAGAGCCCCTATACCAAGCAGAATTAAAAACATATGACAGCAATAAAATAATAATTCATCAATAAAATAAAATGATAAAAGGCAAAAAAATCAAGAAAATTAAAGTCACCTCCATTTCCAACAGATGCATCATCCCTTGAATTGTTATAGAACCTTTGTGTTGAATACCTCAGATAACAACCAGAATTCAGAATCCTTCCTTCGTCTTTAGGAGGACATAAACCAATCTTGGATACTGAATTTGCCAAACACCTCTCACAAGCACTCCCATTTACAAATTCCCAACACTGGGCCAATCCATAAACCGATAAATTCCCCCTATTCACAGACCCCACAAAAAACCCATCATTCTTGGGCCCTTCCAGGCTCAAATTCTTCACCAGCTCAAGAACACTAGCTCTAAACAAACTGTGATTCCCAACAAAATCATTAGTCCCACACACAGTCCTATCAACAGCACTCAAACTCTCATTAAAGAACATATAATGATCATACCTCAAATAACACCCATCATAAAAAATTCTTCCCCCACGAACCAATCTCTGAAACGGAAGGCACCTAAGGATTTGGGTTTTGCATTGGGCAAAACAAAGATTACAATCATTTTGGGACAAATCTTTCATGCACTCACCAAAGGCATACACTGTTGCATTGCCACTCCCATTAATGACGCCCCCATATCTTTGACGGGAAACTAGTGGGGTCATTGTGTCTAAGGTTTCCAAGAAGTTTGCTACAAATACTTGACGATCAGTAGCTGCTGCTGTAGTATTGCTACATATTAGAGCTGCCTCTGTGGCTCTCGGATCAGAGAGAGATTGGTTAACAAAGAAACAGACGACAATTATGAGAAGAATTAAGAATGGGAAAGCCATTAATGGAAGCTAAGATTCAGAAATCAACAAAATATTAGTTTGAGAAGGAAGAAAAAGATGTTAGCCTTAGGAGGATTGTTTAGGAGAGAATAATATGACAGATGATACCCTCCAGGCTCCATGTATGAGATTAAGAAGGTGACGATGTTGGGAAAAAATGAAATATCAAGAAATGGGGATGGATGAGACTTGAGAGTGAGATCTAGAGGCTAGAGGTTTTTTCTTTTTCTTTTACTTATTACTAACAGCGGGAAACAGAGTGGGGAATGTAACATGCGCTCCACCAGACGAAGAGGATAGGAAGAGTTAATATCATAACGTGATGTATGTGGTGACCTTCTGGACTAATTGAGTTGAAATTTATTTATTTATTAGACTATGGTATGGTATATTGGTATGGACTGGACTGGGCATAATTCGTTGGTTTCTTGTAAAGTCAACGGATTCACGGGAGTACTTCCTAGTATTTCCTTGTTCAAATTTAATTTATGGAGTATTACCTTTATAACTTATTTATTTTTATAAATAGGGAAAATTTATTTTTGAAACGCAAGAAAAAGTAGTGCGTGGGGTAGGGGCGGTGTTCGGAGTTTGGATTGCTCACGGAAGTTTGAAGAGGCAACGTGTTGACTGATATGATATCTGAAACTTGTTAATTGACGTTGACGTTGACGTTGACGTTGATTTCACCTAAGCAGTTCTACTAGTGCTTCTTCTTTAAAAGTTATAACTTCTATTCCCTAATTTCAAAGAGTAATATATTTTTTATTTATTATTAAAAATATATTTATATGAGAGAATTTTGCGTGATTTGTCCCTTGAAATAATATTATTTTAAGAAATTATTGTTAAATTTATAAATAATTGTTTAGTATAATCATTTTCCTTATTTAGTGGGGCTTAATAGAATTTCTTTCTTGGATTATGTTATTCTTATCCTAGTTAATTAGAATGATTTGGTAGATTCTTGATTATTCCATTTGGGTCCTTTCGGTTGGATCCTATTCGTTTAGGTCATTTCCATTATTTGAAATTAGTGAATTGAATTGGCCATTAAACAAATTGTCACTTAAACTTAACTTTGTTTCCAGAATCATTATGCTTAGAATGATAGTTGATTACTATGTTTGCCACCTTCGCATTGGCATTAATGAGGATGGGATTGAGATGATGCCACGCGGTGGCAAAAAGTGGTAGCAGGTGAGGAAGTAGGCTACATACTTTTGGCTGAAATGACCGGGAGTGGGGAAAAAGGTGTCAGGAGGTGATGGGTGGCACGGTAAACTGGGATTGGAGTATGTATGGGGCTAAGATCACAAAAGAGGTAAGTAACAAAACATTACACACAATCATATTATTATTCTCTCTCAGACATTAGACAATTATTTTCTCTCCATTGTTAACCTTGTGATCGCCGATACTGACTCTCACGCCGGAGCTATCCCCCGACGGTCAGGCCGTCAAACTTTTGGTGTTGACTTGTTGAACTGTGCAGGATATTGGACGCGTCTTGGTGATTGGGACGTTGAGAAAGATGTAAGACCCCAACTTTTATAAATAAAGATGAATTTTTTATAAATATTATTTTTGAATATTATGGAATAAATTTGATATAATGTTATAGTTGTGGGTAATATTTATAAATTTTTGCAAAGTAGTTGAAGTTGTTATAAAATATTCGTTTGGTGGGGAATATTTTTTTTTGTCGGGGAATATTAAATACGACGACTCAATCATTAGTGGACCTTATTAACGGAAGTTTTGTCGTAGTTAAAAAGCGACAAAATTATCTTTCTATAAAAATAACGGCGAGGAGGTGTTACCGTTAAAAGCATTGAACTACCCATTAGTAAAAGTGCGATGTCTGGCGTAGTTGTATAGTAGACACGATATTGATTATTGATGCTTTACGTGAGAAGTCACTCAAATTTATGCTTCGATTATCGCAATGATAATTCTTTGCATCATATCTCTTATATTATTGATTCAATTATTGTCACAGTATCATCTGTATAATATGTTATAGTATTAAATCAATAATCGAGAGGCGACAAGTTATAAATGATTAATAATTATTGAAAGATTAAATATGTGTTGATTAAAAATAAAATGATTTGTGGTAATATTTATTCAATCCTTGATGTATATAAAAAGTGCATTATGAGGCGTTTGTGGTAAGTTTGATTATTTTATGGGGGCCCATATGTCATCATCTAAAAGTCTCTTCGTCGATAAAGTAATTACCTTCGTCGATAGTAATTACCTTTACCAAAGCGTCGAACCACTTGTCGTTTCACATTACTGAGCGTCGAACCACTTGTTTTTTTTTTCACATCACCGGTCTTTTCAAGCCACTTGCCTTTTCACATGGCGGTGCTAAGCTAGAAATCTTCTATAAATAGAGGCTCAGTGCTTCATTATTTTTCACGAATTCATTCAAGCTATATAGAGAGAGTAAAGTATAGAGAATAAGAGAAAGAAGAAGAGTATTTTATTCTTACACTCTTTGCTGCAGTATTCAATCTCTACCAAAAGTAAGGGGTGTTATTCTTTCTTATTCGTGAAGAGAAGCTGTTGTTATTCCATTGCTTATTATTACATTAGAATAACTTTGTATCGTGGTTTACCCTATACTTGGTGACATTCTTCTATTATTCTGTTGGAAGAGTGCGTGTGTTTTACCTTAGGACTGGTTAAAATCTTTATTATTATTCATTTGGAACATCACATGTCATGTGTTTTACAGGACTGGTTAAAATCTTTATTATTATTCATTGGAACATCACATGCATGTGTGTTTTACAGGACTGGTTCCATCTTTATTATTATTATGTTGGAACATCACATGCATGTGTTTCTACGGGACTGGTTCCGATTATTTATTATTCATTTGGAATAACATGCCTGTGCGGTCTATCGCATGTATGGTGATTTCTTTTGTTATTCCATTCTTTATTATACCCAGTTGGTTAAAACTTTGACTTTTATACTCCATGAAATTAGTGGAATATCCTTGATATTTGCGCTTCATCCAGTATCCTTTCATGAAAATATTCTTCTCAGTATTCTTGAATTTTACTCTACAAAGCAATATCATGTTGACAGTTTGGACATTATTGGTTCCTAGATAAATTAATTCTTGAACTTGTTTTATTGAATTCTTATATCATTGTCATTATCCTCATGTTTATATTATGTTGAAAGTCATACGTGGCTTTGTGGTGCGTAGATGGACTTGGTATGATTATGACGAGAGACTATTCGGTGTAATCATGACCGTAATGTTACAAATGATGTGGTAAAAATCCTCGATTGGTAGTAGTGCATTGATGGACGATTGTTGGCATGATCATGACCATTAATGAATACACAAATATTCTTGGCCCATAGTGCGCATGAATAATTGTGGTCGTGATCTTAAAGAATATCCTGGCCGGGTAGTAGTGCGAGGGGTGATTCGATGATGTGGAATATTTATTAAAAGTGAGTCTCAATTTATAATAAATGATGAAAACCTTTTAAATCATAAAAGATAGTAGATTTTATTTTCTACTTGACTCTTTTAATGGATTCTTTGGTTCATTTGTAGTTAAACTTGATGTTCATTATATTTTATCGGTTTAACAACCTTTGTTGTGAGGCTAATGATAATTTATTTTGCATTATCTTAGTCATAATATTTCTTCTTGAGCTAGTTGAGCTCACCCTTTCTTTCACCTTTCTTCTCTTGAAATGAGAATATATTTGGGATGAGTCTGGGAATGGAGTAATGGTCGAGGAGGATAGCATTAGTAGTCCTCACTATTACGTGAAATAGTGTGATAATAATTGTAATGAGGACTCCTTTTGAGTTTGTATGATCTCTAGTAGACAATATTTGTATTCAAACTCACGGTTTATGTCGTATTATACACGCTTATTATATTAGTAAGTTGTATTTAAATTACATACCATGTATGTCGACTACCCAAGATGGGTGATGTATACCTAATTTTGGGGAGGCGTCACGGTTAGTATCGAGCTTAGGATATGATCCCTGGCTAAGATGTGAGAATAGTACTAGGAGGGGGAGGCGGGAATTCCTTCGTTAGTATGACCTACCTAAGTTTATGTCTTTATTTTATTGGTGATTGAGAATATAGGGATAATATGTTACATGTCAATTAACCTTTTGTTTTGTGGCGATGTCTGAAAATGACATATGAGAATGTTGAGAATACTTGATGGAGCCACGAGCGATCGTTGATTCACCACATATCAATAATCGAGGATAATGTGCATCGGAAGGCGATAATCCTCATACGAACAACAACACCGACCAAATGATGAATGATCAATTGTTCGGAGGCTTTATGCAATTCATGCAACAACAGTGAGGCGACTCATCCAAAAGCGTAGGTGGAAACACGGAAAATTCTCGAAATGTCCACCATTAAGCAGATTCAAAATTTGGGACCACCGGAGTTTAAGGGATAGCAGAAACCACTTCGGCGGAAGCATGGATAAAGCAGATTGCCAAGATATTTGATGTCTTGGGATGCTCAGGAGCAAAGGTTCCCTCTCACGCCTTTATGTTGCAGCGGAGAAGGATTCTTTGGTGGGAATCGGTAAAAGCGTACTCAACTGTAATCTTGAAGATATCTTGGGAGAAGTTCCAGAGTCGTTCAACGACAAATACTTTCACGAAAGTATTACGCCACATGAAGGAGGTGGAGTTTATCAAGTTGGAACAAAACAATATGGCGTGGTGTCATGATACGAGGCAAAATTTGCGGAGTTATCACGGTTTTCGTCCCACTTGGTGGATAATGAAGAGAGAATGGCGCGAATGTTTTAGGAGGTTTAAAAAAGCGGGAGATACGTCAACATCTTATTTCTCATAAAGCGTGTTTGTATTAGGATGTTGTAAATAGGGCTCGATTAGTGGAGCGCGATAACGAGTCAGCGCGAACTAAAGAGAAGCGGTAAGCAAAATTATAATACCGGTGTAGAGTAGTCATCAAGCGGTGACAACAAGCGTAGGGGAATCAACGGGCGGATATGGTAACCACCGGTGGTAATCGGGGCCAAAACAATAAGAATGGACATTTCAAGAAAAGGAGATTCAACAATGATGGAAGAGCGTCGGCCAAAGACACCGTTGTTAAGGAAGGAAAAGACCACCTATCATATGCTTCAAATGCGGAGGAGAGGACACATCGATCAAGCTGCGCCATGCCGTTCAAAGCATGTTATAATTGTGGAAGAGAAGGTCACTTAGCTCAATTTTGTTGCTTCACAGAAGACAAATTCAACTAGAATGGAGGCACCAAAGGTAGTCCCAAAAATTCAAAAGCCGGTGAAGTCTGAGGGAGGCGTTTGTTGTGACCTCCCAGAGAAGCAAGGAACCCGAATGAGCTCATCATTGGTAAGCTTATCATAAACTCTAATGAAGTCTATACTTTATTTGATATCGGTTCTACCCATTCTTTTATTTCTCCTACTTGCATTTCATCGATTAAATTTGACTCAGGAGAAATTAGACTTTGACTTATCTGTGGAAACTCCGTTGGGAGAAACCTTCATTACATCCATTTGTTTATAAGTCTTGTTTGGTTCAAATCGGTACCCTCACATTACTGTCGATCTTATTTCATTAAAAATACTTGCATTTGGCGTGATTACAAGGATTGATTGGTTAACTACTTATCATGTAAAAATTGATTATTTTCGTAAGGTTGTTAGCTTTCATATTCCTAACCAACCTATTATCTTGAATTCAAGCGACCAAACCATTAAAATCAATCACGGTCATCTCAAGCCATAAAGCTATTCGTTTATTGAAAAGCGGATGTCAAGCTTTCTTAGCTCATATCACTGATTTAAACAAAAATACGTCGATTTTGAATGATTTTCTATTGTTAATAAATTTCACAAGTATTCCCAGAAGAACTTACGGCCTACCCCTAGGCGTGAAATTGAATTTTGTATCGACCTTGAACCCGATACAAAACCTATTTCCAAAGCCCCATATCGAATGGCTCTATTGAACTTCGGGAGTTAAAGACTCAATGCAGGAATTGTTAGACATTGGCTTTATTAAATCTAGTACTTCTCCTTGGGGTGCTCTCTATTACATTCGTGAAGAAGAAAGATGGGAGTATCGACTTTGTATTGATTATCGGAAGTTGAATCATGTCACCATCAAAATAGGTATCCATTGCCACGTATTGATGACTGTTTGACCGATTTGCAAGGAGCCAAATTCTTTTCAAAGATTGATCTTCGTTTGAGATATCTCTGATTGAAGATTAGAGCCGTGACATTCCAAAGGCGGCTTTCAGAACTCGATGACGGGCATTATGAATTCCTAGTCATGTCCTTTGGATTGACTAATGCTCCTGCTTTGCCTTCATGGATATGATGAGCCAAGTATTGAGGAATATTTGGATCACTTTGTGGTCGTCTTTATTGATGACATCCTTATTTATTCCAAAAGTCGTGAAGATCATGAAAGCAACACTTGAGGTGACACTCCAAAAGCTTCGTGAATATAAGCTTTATGCGAGTTGAAGAAATGCGAGTTCGGCTTGAAGAAGTAGCATTCCTTGGGCACGTGGTATCAAGTCATGGAATATCTGTTGACCCAAAGAAAGATTGAAGCTATTCAAAGTGGGAACAACCTAAATCGATGGCCGAATTACGTAGCTTTCTCGGTTTAAATTTGGTTATTATCGGAGATTCGTGGAAGGATTTTCTCGAATCGCTACTCCATTGACTTCGGTGACTCGGAAGATACAAAGTTCGGTTGGAGCGAAGAATATGAGAAGAGTTTTCAAGAACTCAAGAGAAGACTTATTTCAAAGACTGTTACGGACAATACCATCGGCTCGGAGGATTTGTCATCTCTGATGATGCTTGAGCAAAGGGTTGGGATGTGTTCTCATGCAACATGGAAAAGTTATAGCTTTATGTCTCGCGACAACTCAAAGAATATGAGAGGAATTATCCTACTCATGATCTAGAGTTTGGCATTTGTTTATTTTGCACTTAAAATTTGGAGGCATTACTTGTATGGGGAGAAAGTGGAGATCTTTACGGATCATAAAAGCCTCAAATATTTCTTCACTCAAAAGGAACTCAACATGCGACAACGACGTTGGCTTGAAGCTATTGAAAGATTATGATAATACCATCAATACCATCTGGAAAGCGAGCGTGGTAGGCGACGCATTGAGTAGAAGATAATATGCAAGTACGAGTGCGATATTGTCAGCATAAGAGCCCATTTTGTGTGACTTGCAAAGGATGGAGATAGAGTTAAAGACTCCGGGGACGCGTGTGATGATAACGAGTATCTGAGTAGAACCGACTTTAATCGATAAAGTTAAAGGCTGCTCAAGCTATAGACACGGAGGCGTCGTATGAGGAAGAAAATCAAGAAGGTCTTATATCAGGAAGCAAGAATCGATGAAGAAGGAATACTTGAGTCAACTCCGGACTTTGTGTTCCTAACGATACGATTTAAAGTATAATATCATGATGGAGGCACACAACACACCATTTGCAATCCATCACAGGAGTACCAAAATGTATTATTATGATATTCGATCATACATTTTGGTGGAGCAATATGAAGAGAGAGATAGCGTTGTTTATCTCAAGGTGTCTAACTTGTCAACGAGTTAAAGCGTAGCATCAAGTACCAAAAGGTCCATTGCAACCACTTGAAATTCCGGAATGGAAGTGGGAGCACATTACCATGGATTTCGTTCTGGGGTCTTCCTAAGGTTTCTCAAGGCATAAATCTGATTTGGGTCATTGTTGATAGATTGACCAAGTCCGCTCATTTCTTACCGAAATACGAGAAACTTATACACTTGAAGCGTCTTGCTCAGTATGTACATAAGCGAGATTGTAAGGCTGCATGGTATGCCGGTATCCATAGTTTCGATCGAGACCCAAGATTCACTTCACGATTTTGGGTTAGTTTGCAAAAAGCTATAGGGCACAGACTTACGATTTAGCTCGGCATATCATCCTCTCAGACGGACGAGACGATCGGAGAGGACTAATCAAACTCTTGAAGATCTATTAAGACTCTGTGTCCTTGATTTCAAGGGTAGTTGGGACAAGTTCTTACCATTGGTGGAGTTTTCCTACAACAATGAGTTATCAAGCAAGTATTGGTATGGCTCCATTCAAGCGTTGTATGGAAGAAAGTGTCGTTTCTCGATTATCTTTGGGATGAGGTGGGTGAAAGCAGCGTTGTTGGGGCCGGAGTTGAATGCGTATGACTACGGAAAAAGATTCAAACGATCCGACAAGCGTATAAAAACCTCACAAAATCGACAAAGAGTTATGCCGATCTTCATCGAAAGGGCGTGGAATTCGATATAGGAGATCATGTGTTGTTAAGAGTTGCTCCATGGAAAGGAGTTACAAGATTTGGAAAGAGAGGAAAACTCAATCCTCGATTCATCGGTCCATTTTAATCCTCGATCGAGTAGGGCGTGGCTATAGACTCGCTTTACTGCTTAAGTATGTCTCGTGTTCATAACGTTTTCACATATCCATGTTACGTAAATATGTGAAAGACCGAACCACATTATTGAGTTAGACCGGACGAAATAGCGGAAGATTTGGCGTATGAAGAGGTTCTGTTCAAATCTTGGATAAGAAGGAACATATTCTACGCTCCGAGGTTATACCTCAAGTCAAAGTTTTATGGAGGAACCACGATGTTGAGAAATGACTTGGGAGTTAGAATCGAAATGAAATCAAGGTATCCTTACCTCTTGACATACAGTACATACCCTAATTTGGTGAAATTTCATAAGAAGGGGAGTTGTAAGACCCCAACTTTTATAAATAAAGATGAATTTTTATAAATATTATTTTTGAATATTATGGAATAAATTTGATATAATGTTATAGTTGTAGGTAATATTTATAAATTTTGCAAAGTAAGTGAGTTGTTATAAAATATTCGTTTGGTGGGAATATTCTTTTTGTCGGGGAATATTAAATGATTTCGACGACTCAATCATTAAGTGGACCCCACAACGGAAGTATTATCGCATCTTAGAAAAGCGACAAAATTATCTTTCTATAAAATATGGCGGCGGAGGTGTTTCCGTTAAAAGCATTGAACTACCCGGTAGTAAAAAAAAGTACGATGTCTGAGTAGTTGTATAGTAGTACACGATATTGATTATTGATCTTACGTGAGAAGTCACTCGGTTAAGCTCAATTATGCTACTGATAAGAATTGCGCATCATATCTCTTATATTATTGATTCAATTATTGTCACATTATCATACGTATAATATGTTATAGTATTAAATCAATAATTGAGGCGACAAGTTATAAATGATTAATAATTGTTGAAAGATTAAATATGTGTTGATTAAAAATAAAATGATTTGTGGTAATATTTATTCAATCCTTGATGTATATAAAGAGTCTGTTATGAGGCGTTTGTGGTAAGTTTGATTATTTTATGGGGGGCCCATATGTCATCATCTAAAGTCTCTCTTCATCGATAGTAATTACCTTTGTGAATAGTAATTACCTTCGTCGATAGTAATTACCTTTACAGGCGTCGAACCACTTGTCGTTTCACATTCTGAGCGCCGAACCACTTGTCGTTTCACATTCTGAGCGTCGAACCACTTTTCTTTTCACATCACCGATTCGTCGAGCCACTTGCTTTTTCACATGGCGGTCTTTAAGCTAGAAATCTTCTATAAATAGAGGCCTAGTGCTTCATTCATTATTTTCACGAATTCATTTAAGCTATAGAGAGAAAGTATAGAGAGAATAAGAGAGAGAAAGAAGAAGAGTATTTTTGTTACTACACTACTTTGCAGTATTCAATCTCTGCCAAAAAGTAAGGGGTGTTATTCTTTCTTATTCGTGAAGAGAGCTATTGTTATTCCATTGCTTATTATTACATTGGAATAACTTTGTATACGTGGTTTACCCTATACTTGGTGACATTCTTCTATTATTATTACATTGGAACATCACATGCGTGTGTTTTACAGGACTGGTTAAAATCTTTATTATTATTACATTGGAACATCACATGCGTGTGTTTTACTAATTGGTTAAAATCTTTATTATTATTACATTGGAACATCACATGCGTGTGTTTTACAGGACTGGTTCCATCTTTATTATTATTACATTGGAACATCACATGTCTGTGTGTTTCTGTGGGACTGGTTAAGATTATTTATTATTACATTGGAATAACTGCGTATGTGATCTATCCCATGCATGGTGATTTCTTTTGTTATTCCATTCTTTATTATACCCGGTTGGTTAAAACTTTGACTTCTATACTCCATGAAATTAGTGGAATATCCTTGATATTTGCGCTTCATCCGATATCCTTTCATGGAAATATTCTTCTACAAGTATTCTTGAATTTTACTCTACAAAGCGATATCGTGTTGCGGTTTGGATGTTATTGGTTCCTAGATAAATTAATTCTTGAACTTGTTTTATTGAATTCTTATATCATTGTCATTATCCTCATGTTTAAATTATGTTGAAAGTCATACGTGCTTTTGTAGTGCATAGATGGACTTGGTATGATTATGACCGAGAGACTATTGATTGTAATCATGGTAGTAATATTACAAATGATGTGGTAAAAATCCTCGATGGTAGTAGTGCATTGATGGGCGATTGTTGGCATGATCATGACCATTAATGAATACACAAATATTCTTGCCCGTAGTGCATGAATAATTATAAGTGCGTAATCTTAAAGAATATCCTTGGGTAGTAGTGCGGGGTGATTCGATGATGTGGAATAATTATTAAATTTGAGTCTCAATATATACGATGATGAAAAACCTTTTAAATCATAAAAGATAGTAGATTTTATTTTCTACTTGACTCTTTTAATGGATTCTTTGGTTCCATTATAGTTAAACTTGATGTTCATTATATTTTATCGGTTTAACCTTTGTTGTGAGGCTAATGATAATTTATTTTGCATTATCTTAGTCATAATATTTCTTCTTGAGCTAGTTGAGCTCACCCTTTCTTTTCTTTATTCTCTTCTTGAAATGAGAATATATTTGGGATGAGTCGGGGAGCGGAGTAATGGTCGAGAGGATAGCATTAGTAGTCCTCACTATTACGTGAAATAGTGTGATACACTACTAAAAAATCAACCTATAGCGACGAGTCGTGCGACCGTCGCTATATATAGCAAAAAAGACCGTCGCTAAAAAGTTTTAGCGGACGGTCGTAACTTCATCGCCATAGAACCCGTCGGTAAAGCCTATAGCGACACGATCCTTTGGCCTATAGCGACGATCATGGACCCTAGCTATAGGTCGTGGCAAAATCATGTATTTGCTCTTTACTTAACTGTCATTTGAGAGTTATTGCTACTGTCGTGGACCGTAGTATATAGATGTCTATAGCGACGCTTCGGCGATCGTCGCTATAGGATTGTATTTTATAAAACACTATAGCTACGATCGATAATAAGTCGTCAGTTATAGACTTTTTAAATTTAAAAAAAATAATTGTGTACATTTATCCAACAAACACAAATACTGATATAAAATAAAACATAAAAAATATTGTATACATGATTTAAAATCATTCACATTACAACATTACAATATAATAGATATTATAAGCAATTCTTTGATTACAACATTACAACATAATAGATATCATTCACATTACATTACAATATTGTATATTGTGAAATTACTAACTCGATTGCTCGAACAAGACCCAATGAACCGGACCTTCCATGGCTTCCCACGTTGTTTTCAATCGGTTCAAAAGCGCCTACACTTACTCCCAAGTGATAATGCGGTTTTCTTTGCTTCAACACATTGTTAGGTGGATACATAGAGATGGTGGCTCAAATCTAGATCGGCTTTCTAGGGCGTGATACCCCAAAACCTCGACAACACCATCGTGTATCCTTTGAACAATGTGCTTCCATCAAGACTCCAACTCAAGCTTCATGCGTTATATGACTGTACATTACAAGGTTACAATATATAAGAATATGTTCACAAGGATGGAAAGCTAAAAACACATTATATGACTCGACTTGTATAGGATGTCAATGTGATAAGATATCTAAAGTCATAGATGAACAAAATGAAGAGTGCCCTACTCTAAAACTACAACCGGCATGTGAATATCAAGATTGGTAGCATATTATCACTGTTAAAAAGATAATACAATTTCAATAATATAACCCCTCCCTACCATAAACTATAATAATGGAGAGCATGGTTATTCTTTTATTATACTCTATTTTTAATTTTCATATTGTTATCACATACTGTCGGTATTTGATAGTCAGTTACCTATGGTCGGTATAGTCAGTTATGCACTTTTATATAATACATATCCGCCAGTATTGATATCTATTAAAAAAAAGGAGTAGGAAATTTATGCATACACACAAAAAGAGAAGAGGCAATTTGATACACCTATAAAAACATATAGCACCATATTCCTACAATACATAGGATTACAAAACAAGAAATGGCACATGATTTTGCTCATATGCAAAAAATTACATGCCATTTAAACTTACAAGTATTTCTCACCACATCAATGCACTTATTTATACACGCCATTTAACCTTAGAAAGTGATATTAAACCTCGAAAACCATTACATAACTCAAACCCAAGCTATTTCTGAATAAATACATCATCTGAAAAACAGAAAACCTTATAAAACAATGCATTATCAAAACTAATAATGATCAACTACATTATACAATTGAGAGTAATTTTAATCCAAATAACAGGTATCAATATTTAATTGAACCATACAGTGATTACAAATAACGAGACTGATAAAAGCGATACTAATAATGAACGATCCTTTAATGAATACCCAATACCAAAGATCGTTAATGGTTTAGTTTTACCAACAAAAAAAAGCAGGATGAAAGACATAGGCAAGTAGCAAATAACTAGAATAAAATTTGATAGATTATTTCACATCTCCACAAATGAAGGCAATTTATTTCTTTTCGAGAAACTATATCAAACTTACGAGTCATATATGTGATTACATAAATCGAAAACAAAAGTATTTCTTTGAGGTGTACATTCTAAAAGCATTAATAGTAAATACCCATATATAATGCTAAACCACAAAATAAACATCGGTGAGTCGGAAAAATATATCTAAGCACACAAACACATACACACACAAGTACAAAAATAACGATGAAACCTTACTATATGAAAATATATATTTAGATACAAAGACACAAATTTGACCATATAAATGTTAATTCAAACCTACATCAATTAGTAGCAAATAGACAAGACATAAATAGAAAAATAACATAATTAAACTGAGGAACCTTTCTTCCTATGAAGAGGTCTGAACATTAGTAAGAAAAAAAAATCAAGCATTTCTAGACCTGAGTAACTTCCATGCAAGCTCCATTTATTTAATTATTCTTTTAATTAAAAGAAAATGTGCAATTAGTAGAGAAACTTACAACTTGTACATCTTGTTCACCATCATATCATGGATGTTTTTTATAAACTATGAAGACACAAGAAACAAAATATGACTCCTAATAAGAATTCAATTGTTCATATATGGAAAGTGAGGTGATGACAAGAAGACAACAGACAATTACAAATTGGGAGAAAAGGTATTTTGCTCTGCCATGAAAATGTAGCAATATGACATAATAATAATCATACCTCCAAAGCCATTAGGGCATCTTCAGTTGCACGCTGCTTGAAAGTCCACATTACAAGGAAAGCCATCCATCTAATTCACGAGGGAAACATAATGGTAGAAGAAAAAAATATGAAAGTTATTAAATTACCTTGTCCATATATCGTTTTACAAGCATGTGAATATCCGATTTTGGCTTAAGACCTCCAAACAGGGATCCCATAAGAGTTTTCCGTGGTGGAGAACCTCAAAAGACGAAGCTCAAGCTGTGCCCTGGCTTATCCACTCCCACCACAATTGTCTTCCCCATCCACGAAAATAATACATTTAAGAATCTCCTTTTATTTACCACATTATCGAATATAATATTTTAATTAAAATTATAATATCATACTTACGACTTGTTTGATGTAGCCTCATTTACATTAATTTGTGAATTCAATGTAAATCCCACACACTTGATTTATTTAGAAAGTTTTAAACCAAAGTTATGATTAAATCTTCAAATTATAACTTCCCTTATGACCATATTGTTGTTCTCTAACTTCTTTGTGACACAGCACGCTTAATTTGGCAAAGCACTATTCCCTCATTCTTGACCCTTTTGTGTGCTAAGTGTTAGGTATTACATGAGTCGTATGTATTCATGTTTTGAGAAGAAGTACTACAAACATATTTAGTAGTTTAATGTTTGCCAAACTAGAGCTCAAAAAGAGCCTCAATGATGATGCACGATTCACGCTACTGGTGGTAAAGACTAAACCCTAACTTCATACCATCTTTGGCTTGAATTTGAGTTTTCATTACCACTTTATACTTTAAACTCTTTATTTAGCAAAGTATATGTAAGATGTTAGGATCATCCCAATCCTAGGTTTTGCCAAATAAGCGACTTTAATCTAAAAGCAGTCCATTTAATCAATTCTGAGGATAATCATGTCATACTAATCAAAATTTCGTAAATATCTAACTACACCTCAAATTCAAAGCTATTCATTTTCAAATCATTATCAGTCCTTAGACTATCATTTTTTAAATAAAATACAGATATTAATTCACAACTAGAACTAAAAACTAGAACTAAATAAAGCAAATAAAACAATTGTTGCTTTGAACTAGAACTAAAACTAGAACTAAATAAAAAAAACATGTCTGCCCACACCAAAAACTTAAATTACTCAATTTGAATCCAATATCAGAAACCATCTGTTGCTTTGAAGTATTTTCTAAAACAAATCCATATGAAAAACTAATTTTTTTTTCTTTTCCAAACAACAATAAAATCAAACTAATCAAACTAGGGATTGGGGAACAGATGATATGCAAATAACATTGAACATAGCAATTAACCCAAACAATAAATCGATATATTTGGCTTCCACGACGGTCAATCTGATCACGTAGTGAGCGGAAAAATAGGAAAATAGGAATCACCTACACACCGCACGAGTCACTAACGGAGGGCTCGAGAAGGCGACAAATCGTGTGAGAAGGCGATTAGATCGTGTGAGAAGGCGACCGTCACCACCGGAGGATCGATCTTGTGAGAGCAGGTTAGGAGATGGGTGATTTAAGCGAGGAAAGAGATGGTGATTTAAGCGAGAAAGCGGGTGAGGAGCAGAGAAGAGGAGGAGGAGAAGATCTGACCTTTGTAATCGGAGGAGCAGAGAAGAAGATGAAAAGAATGACCTCTCTCTCTATCGACCTTATAATTTGGGGCGGCGTAATTAGGGGAAATCAATGGGAGGATTTATACGGCGCCAAACTAAGCCCAAAATGATCTCAGTAACGACGGACGGTATGACCCTCGGAATAAAAGACTATATACCGATGGTCAACACATGACCGTAGCTATTGTCACACTATAGCGACACTTCCGCCTCGACCGTCGCTATAGGGCGTCGCCTTTTCTTAATTTTCTAGTAGTGATAATAATTATAATGAGGACTCCTTTTGAGTTTGTATGATCTCTAGTAGACAATATTTGTATTCAAACTCACAGTTTATGTCGTATTGTACACGACAGTTATATTAGTAAGTTGTATTTAAATTCTGTACCATGTATCTGACTACCCAAGATGGGTGATGTATACCTAATTTTGGGGGCGTCACAAAAGATCTTGGCGTTAACATTGGCGCTAGAAGGAGGGCCTGAGTTCTAGTGTCCTGAGTATTTTTCAATCACGCAATATGTGTTTGTTCTACGTCGATATTCATGGTAAAGTAGAACACACATTCGAAGAAGCGGTAGAGGGTCGCCGGTGAATCGACACCACGAGTGTCATCGAGGATCGTTTAGGGCCGTGATAGGTGTGTTCATGCCGGCCACGGTGTCCAAACGATCACATGAAGATTTTCGGCCGAAGGCGGTGGGCGAGGCTATACGTAAGCTAGTCTTTCCGACGGAGAAAGGGTCTGGTCATGGTCGGAAACGAGTAGAAGGCACCTCGCCTAGAACTCGATACCGAGATGACCAAGACGAAAAGGCTTCACGACTGGCTAAGATGGCAGATGAAGCGGATAGAGCTATGGAAGTACTCGTGAAGCAGCGACAGGATATAGCTGAGCAGATGGCTCGGATGGCAGAGTTGAGGGATGAAGAGTTCAGTTATGATCAGTCCGAAGAGCGAGGGCACCGAAGTGGGAAAGAACCTGTTCATTCAGGACGAGAGTCTCGGGGCCGAACTCGAGAAAGAAGAAGATCCCGAAGCCCTACCCCTCAAAGATCGAAGAGGGCACATCACCCTGTCGATTCTAAGGAGCAGGGTCGGAAAGAACAAAAAGGTTGATCCAGAGATCATACTCCTGAGACCACAAAGAAAGCACTTGTTGTTGCACATTCTCGCCATAGTGCAGGAGTTCGTAGGACGGCGAAGTATATCTCGGAGATCGTACTCAGGAGAGTCTACTAAGGGTACACCACCCTGTGGACACTCCCCATCGTAAAAGTCCTTCTAGAGTTGAATGCTCTATTGTAAGAAACCGGTCCACTCAGAGGAGGAAGGAGTCACCGAAAAAAGAAGCATCATCTCAACCAGAAGGTGTGGAGTATCTGGTTAAAGAGTTAAAGGAACTTCGGAAGCAGCTTGCCGAAGTACAAAAAATGAAGGATACTTCGGGAAAGAAGGCATCCCCTTTTTCCGCGGAGATTCTTAAAGAGAAAGCTGACCCCACCAAGAAGTTGCCCCATATCGAAAGTTATGATGGATCGGGGGATCCCTACGACCACAGTCAGGCGTTCGACCGACTGATGGATTATTATGACTTTAGCGATGCTGCTAAGTGTCATACTTTTGTTACAACGCTCGGAAAGGATGCCCAGCAATGGATGGGGACTTTGCCCTCGAATTCAATTTCATCTTGGGCAGACATGTGCAGTAAATTTCATGCTCGCTTCGGGAGCAACAAAAGAAGGGGAAAACCAACTGGTTCGTTGGCTCAGGTTCGACAGTATTCGAATGAGTCTTTGGGCCAATATGTGAAGCGGTTCCAAGAAGAAGCGGTCGGCCAAGTGATGGAACTGAATGATCTACAAGCATTTAATTTGTTTGAATGGGTTAGATCTGGTCAAATCGGAGAAGTTGGTGAAGAAGTTAATGTTTCATCACCAGAAGAGTCTCATTTGAAGCCTTCGACAAAGTGAAGGCTATATCGTGGTGGAGAAGCCATGGGATGACCTCAGCGTCCTTCTTGAACAAACTTAAGGAGGCAGATTAGGATAGAACCGATAGAGACCGGAAGAAGAATGAAGGGAATAAAGAAGGCGAATTCTGATATCGGTGAAGAAATATAACAATTGGAGAGCAGGGTGGAGGACGTTCGTCGCTCCAGCCAGAAGAGTGAATAGGGCGTACAACACTCAACACGTATACATGGTCATTATCTTGGATCGATTAAGAATCAACCTATCTTGAGCCACCTCGAGATAACATTAAACCGGAAAAGGAATTCTCGTAAGTATTGTGATTACCATCAAGCTTGGTCACGATCTGAACGATCGTGCTAGTTTGAAGGACTTTATTGAAAGAAAGGTCAAGGTGGGGCTTTAATTCGGTATATGTGGTCGCTGAGAACTAATCAACGATAGAGAGAGGAGGACTTGTTAATGACTCAACCGATTCAATGAAGCATTGCGGCTCGGAGCGACTGCAAGGCATGTGATAGATGTTATCACCGGGGTACTCTGGCAAACTTCGTTGGAAAGAAGTTAAAAGTTATTTGGATTGATCATATCGATTGGTGGGTACCCTCAAGAAGGCGGCAGACCTTATTCGAATCTGGTAATCTTCTTTCTTGATGAAGATTACCGCCCGGAAGTCATCGAACCGCATTACGAGGATCATTAGTCTTGGCTATCGCAAGTGGGTTCGGTGGATATGAAACGAATGATGGTGGATAATGGGTCTTACGTAGATATTACGTATGCCCGTGCTTATCGGAGGATGCACTGAGGCAGGCGAAAGATGGAGATAGGACAGGAGGCTCCTTTATATGGTTTTAATAACGACCCGGTCAAGGTGGTGGAACCATTGAACTACCGATCATCTTTGAAACGCCCCCAACGGTAGAAATTATTTGCAAATTTTATGTTGTGTATGTAGATTACGCTTATAATGCTTTATTTTGGGAAGGCCTACTTTAATTGTTTTGCAAGTTGTGACCTCAATTCCTCATTTCAAAATCAAATTTCTACTACTCATGGGGTTGGTGAGGTGAAAGGGATTTGGATCCGGCGAAGGTGTTATAGGAGCAGCTTTGTGATCACCGGAGAGTGGGGTATCGAAGCAAAAGCGGACCATGGCGATAGAGATCGAACCCTTCACAGGAGAGTAGTTAGAACCATTGGTCATGCAATTTGAAGAAAGCAGAGGAGATATAGCTCATCCGGGCAAGGTGAACAAGGCGGTGAAAATAGGTTCGGTCTGCCGGAACCTCTCGAGGACGAACCTCATGGAGCTCCCGAGATCTTTATGTTGACATCTTCGCATGGGAACCTCAAGATATGCCAGGAGTAAGTAGGGATATCGCTGAGCATCGGTTGGAAGTGGACCCGTCAAAGAAACCAGTCCGAAAGAAGAGGAGAATCTTTGCACCTGAACATCAGCGGATCATCGATGAAGAGATTGCAAAACTGTTGGCAGCTGACTTCATCTTTGAGATTGACTACCCGCAGTGGATGGCAAATATGGTGCTGGTCCAGAAACAGAATGGTAAATGGCGAGTCTGCATCGACTATACCGATCTAAATAAAGCTTGTCCAAAGGATTTCTACCCGCTGCCCCACATCAACCAACTCATCGATGCCACTTCGGGGTATGTTTTGTTAAGTTTCATGGACGCATTCTCTGGATATCATCAGATTTCCATGTGTAAAGAGGATATACCGAAGACGGCGTTCATTACGCATCGTTCGGTATATGCCTACAAGAAAATGACTTTCGGCATCATCAATCGCCGGAGCCACATACTGAGAGGATGATGAATCGTGTCTTCGGATATCAATTTGGGCAAGAATGTGGAGGTGTACGTGGACGACATGATTGTCAAAAGCTTGTTAGTGCATAAACATCTGGATGATTTAGAAGAATGATTTCAGATAATTCGTCATCACAACTTGAGATTGAACCCCACTAAGTGCACCTTCGGTCTAGGGGCTAGCAAATTACAGGTTATCTTATCGATCGAGAGGAATTAAAGCCAATCGAGAGAAGATTCAAGCGATCCACGAACATGAAGACTCCTCGGTCATTTAAAGATGTTCAACGTCTCATTGGAAGGATTGCGACTTTACGGAGGTTCGTATCAAGTCGGCAGAAAGATGTTTGCCGTTCTTTGATACGTTGAAAGGGTAGAAGAATGCAAAAGAAGTTCCAATGGACTTGGTGTGAGGGCGCCTTCGAACATCAAGTCCTACTTATCTTGGCGCCTTTGTTGGTGAAGCCCGCTCTCTTTGAGCCTTTATATTTATACTTAGCGACTAGTTCGTTGGCGGTAGGAAGCGGTTTTGGTGCGTGAAGTCAAAAGTAATGACACCGATTTATTATGTAAGCCATGTCCGCCGGGATCTTTGAAACAAGGTACCCAAACATCAAAAAGTTTGCTTTTGCTTTAATAAGCTGCTAATCGAAAGCTTATGCAATACTTCGAGGTAGATTGGTAATAGTATACAGATCACCTTTGAAGAAGATTATGGGCAAACACGAGGTATCGGGGAAGATTAATTGCGTGGACGATGGAGTTGTCCCAATTTTTCATTGAATATCATCCCCGAACCGCCATCAAAGGGCAAGCCTTGGCTGATTTTGTAGTTGAATGCTCGTTTTCTGAAGCTGATGAAGTTATGGCAGAAGCTGAAGGATCTGACAGAGCGATTATAGTTCTTCAAATGAGCGAGTTAAGTTGGAATATTGTATGCAGATGGGTCTTCTACCACAGACGTCGATGAAGCGAGGATTATTTTGGCGAGTTCGGAGGATTCAAAGTGCAACGAGCCATCGATTTTGATTCAAAGCGACGAGCAGCGAAAAGTTGAGTATGAGGTGGTACTCGCGAGGTTACGACTAGCAAAGAGTCTTGAAGTGCGAGAGAATAGTCATCTTGATGATTCTCGGTTAGTCGTTAAGCAACTCTACGGGGAATCTGAAGCTCGAGGCCCAAGAATGATCAAGTATTTGGCGAAATTGAAAAAACGACTCGATATTTCCAATCCTACGAGAGTTTGGGGTCGGCGTAATAACAATTCCATTCTTGATGCACTCTCCAAATTAGCCACTACGGATGTTAACGTCTTTGATGGGTCGGTTTACTTAGAAATTTTGCAACATCCTAGTGTTCATCTTGAATTGGTGATGTCTTGTTGACGACAACCAACCTTTGGTTGACTCCATATATAGAGTATCTGGCAGATGGCGTCTTACCCGGATCGGATGCTAGCCAAGAAAATCAAGTATAAGAGTGCTAATTTTGTTACGATTGATGGAGATGCATTAGAAGAAGGGCTTTCTCGTCTCCACTCTTTGAAATGTTTGACTCCATCCGGTGAATATGCTTCTCCAGAAATACATGAAGGCATCTGTGGTGACTATATGGCTGCTAAGTCATTAGCCTATATAAAGTACTTCACCGAGAGGGTTCTTGGCCTACCATCTTCAAAAAGAAGCGGTCGAGTACGTCGAGAAGTGCGAGAAATGTCATTTCAACGGTCAGATCCCCATTGACCACCGGAAGAGCTATACTCGATCCTATCTCCTATACCCTTTCTTTATGCTGGGGGGGTTGATATCTGGGTCCCCTACCCAAAGCAAAAGGTCAAGTCAGTTTTGTTATAGTTGCCATCGACTATATGACCAAATGGGTAGAAGCAAAGCCACTTAGGTTAATAACGGAACAGGAATGTTTGAAATTTTTGAAAGAATCAGTAGTATTTCATTTCGGAATTCCTAAGGTGGTAATATCGGACAATGGACGTCAGTTTGTGGGATCGAAATTTGAAACATTTTTTAAAGAAGCGGGGATCCAAAGCAGAAAAAGACTTGATGGTTCATCCTTAGTCAAGCGGACAAGTTGAAGTGACCAATGAACAACGCTAAATGGGATCAAGTCTTGATTGGGACGAAGCTAAAGGCGGATGGCGGAAGAGCTACTTAGTGTGTTATGGGCTTACCGAACTACTCAGGGACTACAACGGGGATTCACCTTTCAGGTGGCCTATGGTATGCGATGCTTTAGTCCCGGTTGAAATTAGATCTCAAGTCTTGAGTTAGTCGATTCAAAGAGATCTATGATGAAGAAGGTGAAGACCAATCTTGATTTGCTTGAAGAAGTCGAGAAAGCTTGACCTTAATCAAATTGGCGACCTATCAACGAAGAGAGGCCAAACATTATAATAAGGGGTAAAGTTTGAGGATTCAAGTAAGAGATTTTGTCCTCGAGAGAAGTTGAGCATGTACACCTCGAGAATCTGGGAAAGGCGATGCTGGCCCGGAAGGACCGTATGAAATCATTGAAGTACCGAAGCCGGGGACTTATCGGTTGAAGACATTAGACGGGTCAGCAATTAAAATACTTGGCACGCTGGCAGGCTTAGGAAGTACTTTCAGTAAAAACGGTGTTAGTACATCGGAAGTCTGTAAATATTTACGTCATCATCAATAAAAGCTCCCTTTCTTCTCAAACAAATTTTGTCTCCGTTGCTGATCAGTTCAGTGGTGTAAGGAGGTTCGGGGGGACTCGCTGACCATTCGATGGTAGCCTTAATGGCAGGTGGACCTTATGGGTTTGTCAGGCCCTTCGTGGTAGGCAAACGCCATCCTTAAGACGTTGTCAGGCCCTGCGTGGTAGGCAATTGTCGACACTTAGACCTTGTCAGCCCGCCGTGGTAAGCAAGTGTCATCCTTAAAGACGTTGTCGAAGACCTGCGTGGTAGGCAATTGTCGACACTTAGACCTTGTCAGGCCCTTCGGGGTAGGCAAGTGTCATCCTTCAGACCTTGTCAGGCCCTTCGTGGTAGGCAAGCGTTGTCCTTTAGACTTTGTCAGGCCCTTCGTGGTAGGCAAATGTCATCTTTTGGTTTTGTTAGGCCTTTCGGGGTAAACAAATTCCTAATGAAGCAGATCTGTCTCACACTTCGGTAACTAATAAGTATCCCTTTACTTTATTACTTGAAATTTTTCTAAGTGTCGAGTTCGGAAAGCCCCATCCTTTAACTTCATCTTATCTATTAAATGACATGTTTAGTTGTTAATTAACAGTTCGGGTTCAGTCCATGAAAGAATTTGTACATCTTTCCAGTTAAATTAATATTGGAGTATTGACAGAAAGTAAATGCACCGAAGTCATAAGGAATGAAACCACTTTTCACTGATATTCAATCTAATTACAATATTAGATAATTTTTACAAGTCCTATAAATTAAAGAAGGAAAAATAACAGAAATCTTCATAAATATTCTTTAATAAAACCAAGGAAAAACAAGAACATCAGCTTCAGGTGCCATTCTCGTCATCTGAAGAGTTGAGCAAGGATGGATCCGCGTTGGCTGCAATCGACTTCTCCTCCCACGACTCGTGAGCTTCGTAACTCTCGAGTATATCTTCATTATCGCCCATTAATCTCATCCGAGTTCCGATACTCTT
Organism: Panax quinquefolius; assembly: GCA_020205615.1. Taxonomy (NCBI): domain Eukaryota; kingdom Viridiplantae; phylum Streptophyta; class Magnoliopsida; order Apiales; family Araliaceae; genus Panax; species Panax quinquefolius. The sequence goes on along the minus strand of CM035173.1, from coordinate 2,837,421 downwards.
CACAGATTTGTTTGCGAAGGTCATCGGTTAGAGGAGGCCTAAGGTCCCGAAGAGCCTTGAGTTCTCGGATTTCTTCTTCAAGCTTTTGTTGTTTATTCAGATGACGAGTTTCTGCCAGCTCTAGTTTTTGCATGGTCTTGGTCAGGAGTTTAGCATCAGCCTTTAATTCCTTGATCTTCTCCATCCTTATCTCGCTCCTCTGAACCAAGTCAACATTCATTTTGACGATCTCCTCGTACTGTGCTTTGGTTGACTTTAGTTCTTCATTGGAGGCCTTCACATCTCCCTTGGTTTGGGCTAACTCTTTTTGAAGTCCTTCATTTGTATGAAAAACGCATTCGCGTTGAGTCCTTTCCCTAGCCAAGGCAGACTTCAGAAGGGCATTCTCCTTCCTCAGAGCCTCTGCCTCAGATTCAGCCTCGAGAGACCTCGGACCTTGAGACACGAACACTGACATTCGCTTTATCGTGTCCAGTATTATTTGATCAGTTTTTAGATGTATAAGTATGAAGATAAATTCAGAAATAAAAGAGAGAACCGTTTACCTTCGCCAAGTAGCTCATGCCTTCGCTGAGTAAATCCCCGTTCGAACTATTCTCGAATCGATGATCATCGGTTTCACGAACGAAGGCATTGAACAATTGAAAGGGAAAATGGGAATTAAATCGGGGCCACATGGCCGGAGAGGCCATAGCGTCCTGCTGGAATTCGGCAGTCGTTTGTCTTGGAGGAGAAGGCGGGGGTTGATTGCAAACTGGCGAAGGGTCCACATGTATGGTTTCGGGAGAAGAGACAAAGCGAGAGTGGGGTTCGAGGGGGTGCGAAGGTGAGAAGATGAGCAGGGGTGGTTTGTCTCTTTGGATGTTTCCTTTTTCGGGATGGGGTGGGGACAGATCCGGTCGATTCATCATCAGGCACTTGGATTTCTGTGGGGATTATCGAGAAGATGCCGCCCAAAAGCGAGGGAACTTCGGAGCTCTTGGCGGTCGGGGGTTATCTTCGTCCTTATCTTCTTCACACGAAGAACCTTGGCGATCGATCTGCAAAGGAATGTCGAGCAGACTCCTCTTCACCGGGATAGATTCAGAAGGTGCAGGATTAGGGTTGGGTGTTGGGGCTGTTTGTGGGGTTGCTTCGGGAATTATTTTTGGGTCACTTTCGGGGTTTGTTTCCGGTTGGGTGGATTTGGATTTTTTGGCGGATCTTTTTCTTCGGCGGGGTCTGAGGGATTCTTCGGGTATATTGGGCTCATCGATCTGGGGTTCATCATTTTGAAGGGAAGTAGTTGGTGGATCGGTAACAGGGGGATCAGCCCGGGAAGATTCTTCAGTCGGATGCTCTTCGCTCGCATCCGTATTCTTCCCTTCCAAAAAATCTTCCAGATCTTTCACTTCCAAAGAAGTTGGTTTGATCGAGACACCTTGCAAAAACCATATATCGAACCCATATCACTTATATATCTCAAAATTATATTTACAAAGTTGTTGAAACTTACATTTGTGGTCATATAGCCGAGGCTTGTTTGGTCAGAAGTGTAAAACTCCATTCTTTTGGAGGAATCTTCTTCAAGAAATCTGCCATCTCCCTCACACGCTCTTCGGAGATGTCTCCAATGTCGTGAGAGACCCAATCAAAGGTAGTCAATCTGGAGAGAAGAGATTTGGGCCCCGTGACAAAAACCACTTCTCGTGCCAACCCTTGTTGCTGGAAGGAGTATCCATCAGGGGTCTCCTCTCGAATCTGGTGTTGGGTCGGGGAGACTACTTACTCAACATTTTGAAGCCTCGTTCTCGAGACCTACCGGCAGAGAAGAGGGTGAAGAAGATGTCAACGGAGGAGAAATCCTAATTCATGATGTGGAATGCAATGAATGCCGGGATGTAGATGTAGGAATTGGGCACTAAGCGAAAGCAAAGCCCACTCCTATGAACCCAGGAGGTAACGACAAAAGCATGGAGGGTAGTGAATCCCTTTTCCGGAAAAGTGGTGGCGGCATGACGAACCGTCCGTTACATTTGATCACATACGCTCTTGGGAGGCGGGAGCCCTTATGGCGTACATGTCGGGAATCGATACTTGAGTTCGGAGGATACGTATCTCAGATTCCGTGATGGAGGAAGGGATGTTGGCATGGGGAAACTGTTCCCCGTCCTTGAAGAAGTCAGAAGGTGGTGCAGAAGGGATCAGAGGTGGATTTCCCCCCATGGTTGTTGAAGATTGGGGGTTTGAACTCGAACCCTCTTGGTTAGGGTCTGGGTTGGGGGAGATGGTGCTAACAGGAGTCACACGAAGGGGAGAGTTTTTGCTAGAGTTCGCAGTCACCATTGTTGGGAATTCGTAAAACAGAGGAAGAAGTTCTGTAGAGGAGAAGAAAACTCAAAGGTTCAAATTTCAAATTAGCAGGTAAAACCGTCAGAATTGGTAAAGTTTACCTTTTATACTGACGGTTACATGGTAATCGAGGGTGGCACATTTAATTCACAGTAATGATGGTGAATGGGAAGAGGTTTCGTCCGTTTTTGGGTCTAAATATCTTCACCTGAATGGACTTGTGTCTATTGGGCCTCCCATTTCTATTTCTGATATCAATTTGGATCGGTTTTGTTGGGCTTTGATGAGTTTCACTTTGGACCTCTTGTGATTTATCATAATTCGTTATGTCATGGGCTATATCTTATCTTGTTTATAGTCTTTCATTAAACATCCTATTTAATAAAAGACTGAGAAGCGATGTTGGGCCATAATCCTTTTCCTTATTGGGCCAAACTTAATGGGCTCCCCCCTTGGATTATGTTATTCTTATCCTAGTTGGTCCGAATGATTTGGGCCCAGTTACTTGATTATTCCATTGGGTCCTTTCGGTTGGAACCGGTCGTTTGGGTCATTTCCAATATTTGGGCTTAGTCATTGAATTGACCCATTATACAAATTGTCACTTAACCCAACTTTGACCGGTAATCATTATGCCAAATGATAGTTGACTACTATGTTTGCCACCTTTCTGCATGGCATTAATGAGGATGGGACTCAGATGACCGGCGGTGGCAAAGAGTGGTAGCAGGTGAGGAAGTAGGCTACATACTTTCGGCTAAAATGACCGGGAGTGGGGAAAAAGGTGTCAGGAGGTGATGGGTGGCATGGTAAACCGGGATTGGAGTATGTATGGGGCTAAGATCACAAAAGAGGTAAGTAACAAAATATTACACACAATCATATTATTATTTTCTCTCAGACATTAGACATTAGACATTTATTTTCTCTCCAATGTTAACCTTGTGATCGTGAAATCGACTCTCTCACCGGGAGCTATCCCCAAATGGTCGGTAGTCAAGCTTTTGGTGTTGACTTGTTGAACTGTGCAGGATATGGGACGCGTCTTGGTGATTGAGACGTGGAGAAAGATCTTGGCGTTAACAATAATATTTATTGGTTATGTGACATGTCGTCGGTGACACAAATTTCTATTGATATTTTTTTATCAATGCAACAATATTTTTATGAAAATTAATATTTTCATATAAAAAAATTAATATTTTTACATAATCAATCTCTCTCACATAAATAGTGAATAAATCTCATCTTTACGTGAATAGGTCCCATTTTTATATGTAACTTCCTTACTAGAAACTTTAGCTATTCATTTTTTTTTAATCTAGTCTAGTTGAAAACAAATGTTGGCAATCCATTCTGGTGGAGAAGGAAAATGGAAAAACAAGTGAGAAAATCTTATATTTTGCAAAATCTTTTTTACATAAATAATAAAGGGGTGAGAGTATTTTGTGAAAATAATTAAATCAGACAAAAAGAAAATATGAATAAAGAAGACGAAGGAAAGGAATGGAATTTAGTGCGGGAAGTTAGAATATGGTTGTTACTCCAAAGGAAGATTGTGTAAGCAGTTAGTCCAAGGAGTATTTTGCTGAACTTTTAAAAGCTAGTAACTCGGGAGGGTCACCAACTCCCAGTTCAAGAGGGTTGGTAGTTGGACCTGGTAGGTATAATAAGAGAATCTCCGGCACATGGATTATTTCGTACATTATATTTAATCTATATGATATCAACATGTTATTAGTGTTCAATTTTTTCAGTAGATGGACTATCTTGTAGACTATTCCGTGAACTATAATATAAAAAGATTAAAATAATCAATGAATTCAAAAAAAAACTATTATTAAATATAATAAAAATACAAACTATTATTAACAAAATACTTACAATTGTATATATTTATAGATTTTCCAATTTATATTTCCAATTTATATCTGTTTGTATTTTATACTGTTCTGACCAAATTTTTTTTGTCATTCTGATTTTTTTTATATCCTTTGAAGCAACCATGCCCTTCATCTCCTTTTCAGCTGCTTCTCCTTCTTCAGCATTTCTATTTTTCTTCTTCTTCTTCACCCATCTCTCCCATTTAAATATATTAAAAATTATAGTCACAATTATAGTCCACCAACTCAAGTTCTTTGATATAGTCTTTGTGCCTCATCGAAAAATTCAATGGATTATATACCGGTGAATAGAAAATTACGTTGTGGATAAAATGGCACCGACCATTCCTAGATTTGGGCCACCCAGTTTCTACTAATAACCAAACTCTCTCATCATCAAATATGTGTGTTATTTCCGGCCGAATTCTTATGCTCTGTTTCTGAGTTTTGGACAAAAAAAAAAAGAGAGAAAACTTAAATTAGACTAGAAAAGAAAAAAAAATAAAAAATTTAAAATTTTTCTTTATTTGTTTCTGAGTTTTTAATAGAAAAGAAATTTTATTTTTTTTAAAAAAAATTCTTCTGTTTTTGAGTTCCAATGAAAAGAAAAAAAAAATATCACTTTTAAAAATTTACCCTTCTATTAATTATAATCATTGAACCATGAATAAAAATATACAAGGTAAATATAATCAAATAAAAATTTCATAATCAAATATAAATATCCAAATAAATGTTAAAACAAAAATTACTTTTTATGCATTGGACTCTTTCATTAACTAATATAAATATCAGACAAAGTCGATCATATTTTTTCAAAGAAAAATAAGGAAATGAATGCATGTACTTCGAGCCATTATTTTAAGAAAATTGATATTTTCACATGAAAATCATCGTTATATATTCTATAACGACGATTTTTACCGTCGTTATATATCTATAGCGACACTTTTCATGTGAATATATGAATTTCTTATTTTAATTCTTGTAAAAAAACACAAACAAAGTATTTCAATTTGCGTATGTTTGCCTCTGGCCTAGATTAATTCAAGATTGATAAAATCTCTATCTTTCTGCTTAAATATAAAATATAAAACCTTAAAATTGATAGGACGAAAACAAGTTTTTTAAAGAGTGCAAAAAGGATTTATCATGTAACAATGAATCTGGATATCATTGAGGCAACTATGGTTTCAAACAAGAAGTCAATTTTCCAAGCACCAAATAATAAAATGGGTCTCTGCTTTAATCTTTTACAAAACAAAAGAAAAATCTTCAGAAAAAAAGAAATTACGAAATCGCTCAAAATTTGCTCATGACATTTTCTGAAACTGCACTACTCTGAAAATTTGAAATAAGCCAGGCTGAAATGCAAGTTTAGAGCGAACAAAGACGCAACGGGAAGAAATTATCTATAGATAGTTAGGCCTGGCAAAAAATAATTATGAGTTGGTTTTGGTTTCAAAATATGGTTATGGTTCATTTAAGAACTAAAATTATATTAACCATTTTTAATATGGATAATGTGGGTTGGAACCATATGATTATGATTAAAAACCATATTAACAATATTAACTATTTTAATATTGTTATGGGTTATGGGTTTCATAAAGACCTGATTTGACACTAATATTATGTGATTATGTATATACCCCTCCACTCCACCCCATCCCACCCCACTACCATTACCACTAAAAAAAATAATATTATGTGAGTATGTATATCTTACCCCCACCCCACCTCACCCCACTCCACCCCACCTCACCACTACCACTAAAAAAATAATATTATGTGATTATGTATATACCCCTTACCCCCCACCCCACCCCACCCCACCCCACCCCACCCACCCCACCCCAATCTACTCTACCCATCCCAACCACCCCAACCCAATCAAAAATAATAATATTATGTGATTATATACATACTTACCCCACTTCCCATTTCCCACTCTCATCTCCACCCCACCTACCTACTTACCCACTAACCCCATCCAACCCCACCCCACCCCACCCCACCCCATACCCACATCCCCACCCCACTTACCCACTCACCCCACCCACCCCACCCCACCCCCCACCCACCACCCACCACCCACCCCCACCCAACACTCCCTCCAAAAAAAATGATATTAAGCCATTATGTATACCCCACCAACCCCTACCTATTCCACACCCATCCACCCACCCACCCACCCCCCCACCCCCACTCCCACCCCCACCCCACTTATCCACCCACCCACCCCACCCCTTACCCAGATCCCCACCCCACCCCCACCCCACCCCACCTACACCTACACCTACCCACCCCCACTGTAAGACCCCATTTTTTTTTTAATAAAGATAATTTTTCTATAAATATCATTTTGAATATTATGGAATGAATTTGATATAATGTTATAGTTGTGGATAATATTTATAAATTTTGCTAAGTATGCTGAGTTGTTATAAAATATTCGATTGGTGGGGAATATTCTTTTATCGGGAATATTAAATGCAATGACAATCATTGGTGGATACACAACGAAATTATTGTCGAGTGAAAATGACAAAAATATTTTATAAATAACTACGGAGGTGTTATTGTTAAAAGCTGCTGAACTACTTGTAGTAAAAGTACGATGAATGGCGTGGTTGCGTAGTAGCACCGGTATTGATTATTGATCTTACGTGAGAAGTCACCCGGTTATACTCAATTATTGCTACGATGATTCTTGCATCATATCTCTCATATTATTGATTCGATTATTGTCACAAGATCATCATGGCGCCCCCAAAATAGGTATACATCACTATACGAGTTGTCAATACATAGATGCGAAACAACTACAACTTTATTATTACAATGAAAGCTGTGAGTTTGAATACAAATATTATCTTGCAATAATATCTATACTCAAATAAATCCTCATCACATTTATTGATACATTATTTTACAAAAATGGTGAGGACTACTAAACAATCCTTTCTAAAACCTTCATTCCATACCCAGGCTAACTTCGTACTCGCTTATATTCTCGCCTCCGAGAAAAATGGAACAAAAAGGAAAAGGGTGAGCTCAATTAGGCTCAAGATAAAGAATATTATGACTAAGATAATATACAACAAATTATCGTTAGTCTTCAATGAGGAAAAATATAATAGAATACTGATAGACAACAAATTTTAAATCAATATTCGCATGTGAAATAATAATTCATTAGAAGAGTTAAGTAGAGAATGCAAACTACTATCTTACATGTATGAATTTAAAAGTTCATCGTCTATCTTTTATCCTGTAACATCAATCAATATACATACGGAATCAAATATTCATCTTTGCACTACGTGCCAAAGATATTCATCGATTAAGTCGAGTTCATTTAAACACTGTTCATCTTTGCACTACGGGCCAAAGATATTCTTCAAAAATCATTCATCTTTTGCTCTACAGCCAAAGATATTCTTAAGAAATCATTCATCTTTGCACTACTGGCCAAAGATATTCCATAATATCATCATTTAAAGGCGAGGATGATGAAAAATATTTTTTAAAGAAAGCGAATCCAAAGTGAAACAAAATGATAAGGATTAAGAATTAAGGATTAAGGATTTAGACTTGGTTTTATCTGTGGCGACCCCCAAAATAGGTCCATTCCATCCAACCCATTACGAGTCGCCAAATACGTAGATGCGAAACAACTACAACTTTATTATCACAACAATAAAGCGTGAGTTTAAATACAAATATTATCTTACAGACAATATTTATACTCAAATAAATCCTCATCACATTTATTGATACATTATTTTACAATAATGGTGAGGACTACTAAACAACTCTCTCTAGAACCTTCATTTCCATACCCAGAGCTAGTACTTCATTACATTCTCGCCTCACGAGAAGAAAAATGGAACAACGAGGAAAAGGGTGAGCTCAACTAGCCGGTAAAGAATGTTATGACTAAGATAATATACAACAAATTATCGTTAGTCTCCAACGAGGAAAAATCGATAGAATCTGATAGGCAACAAGTTTCGGATCAATATTAGCGGTGAAATAATAATTCATAGAAGAGTTACGTAGAGAATGAAATCTCTATAATCTATGAATTTAACGGTCCATCATCAATATTTTATCCTGTAACATCAATCGATATTCATCTCAAATCAAATATTCATCTTTGCACTCTGAGGCCAAAGATATTCATCAATCGGTCATATTCATCTCAACACTGTTCATCTTTGCACTAAAGGCCAAAGATATTCATCGATCGGTCGTATTCATTTAAACACTATTTCATCTTTGCACTACTGGGCCAAAGATATTCATCGATCGGTCGTATTCATTTAAACACTGCTCATCTTTGCACTACTGGGCCAAAGATATTCTTGAAATCATTCATCTTTTGCACTCTGGGCCAAAGATATTCAATAATATCATCATTTAAGGCGAGGATGATGAAAAATATTTTTAAAAAAGCGAATCGATTGAAACAAAATGACAAGGATTAAGGATTCGTACTTGGTTTTATCACGTCAAAAATACCTCAAAAATAATCATAGTGGTGTAAAATTCGAGAATGATCAAAACATGGATACAATCAAAGCTAGTATCCAAAATAGATATTTTAGACGAAAAGAAAAATTTTCATTTTTCGATTGAATAGTGCCGTATTCGTGAATAGTCTTAGTATCGTGAATAGTCTTGAGTATCGTGAATAGTAACTCAAACACCAAAAGATAGAAATTCCACAAAAAAACATCTTCACGCTTCATGAATAGTACTCGTGAATAGTAACTTTCGTGAATAGTAACTCATGAATAGTAACTTCGTGAATAGTAACTCATGAATAGTAACCCTGAGACATGAAAAAGTTCCAAATTTGATAAAAACCTCGGATCGATATTTGACGTAATGATATTGAAGAAATAATATCATTTGAAAAAAATAATATCCCTTACCTCAAAGAAATCGATTACTGCCGGAAGGAAAGGTCGGAAGTGATCTTTGAATGAAACTTATCTTGAACAAGCAACTCTCAAAGTATCTAAATACTCACAAAATCGCTCAATAATATAGAGAGAAAGAGAAAACTTTGTTTACGGTGTGATTTTCAATTCTAACAGCCCTCTATTTATAGGAAAATGTTAGCCGTAAAAGCGGACTTGACTGCTACACGATGGCTTTACACGCTACTATTGCCACCCACCACATTTGAAATAAAATTCAGCACATTTATTCACCAACCACAAGTGGGGCCCACTCAATTCTAGAATTTTTCACCAAAATCAATTATAAACCTAATTTAGAATCAGGCACCTCTTAAAATTCACAACAAATCATTCGTGCATTTTAACGGTTCAAAATTTGTGGAAATATACTCAACTTATGTATGTATAACATACCCAAAATTACCACAATCAGCGGTCGGATTAAAAATTATAACCCCATAATATATCTCAAAACCCACGATTTGATTTTTAATACCTCGATCAGATAAAATCTTGATAAAACACCTCAACAATAATTCCTTCATTAATAACCACATAAATAAATCCATCATTTATATTCATATAAAATAAATATTTCCTTATCATATGAATCAATAATTAATTATTCACAAATAATATTCTGAATCACATTTATAATGACCGGTAGTTCCCGAGAAGAGGGGCTTTCGATAAGGATCTCTCCTTCTGGTAGCGTATGATTAGGTGACCAAACCTCTCCTTGAGCGAGAACTTTCTAGACATTGCCAATAATGTTATCTAATAATATTATTCAAATAATATGAATTATTGATCGATAATGGGAAATCATGCGGTGACAATTATTGAACAACGATAATATAAAATATCAACATGACAATTATTGAATCAATAAAATAAAATATTGAGCGAGTATTACGTGAAAATTATTGAGTAGTGCCATCTACGTGCGAATCAATAATTCAACAATCTTTATGCAATACAGTGTCTTCTTTTATGCGACGCGCGTATTCACGTATTTTAACCACGGGTATTCAACGGTCTTAACTTGGTAACAACTACGCAAGTTATTTATAACCACCCAAACTTTATCGTTTTCCTCATCCAATCGCTTTCAGTTATGGGGCCCATGCATTACACATGCATTTGCGGCAGTAAATACGAATATTCCCGCGATGACGAATATTCCACGACCAAACGAATATTCCCAAACAAAATGAATATTTTATAACCACTTGCTTATTTTGAAATATTTGCGTATTTAACCCTTAACTATCCACATTAATCAAATCAACCCTTACTATTTCAAAATAATAAATAAAGGAAATTCCTTTTATTTAAAAAATTTGGTCTTCTGACCTCCCTCCTTATGAAATTTCGTCCTCGAAATTGGCGTGCGATACACAGTGTTTGAAAAGGTAAAGATACCTCGCTTTCATTTTCGTTTCCAACTCCGGTCATTTCCTCAATAGCATGGTTTCTCCACAAAACTTTAACTTATGGTATAACCTCGATACATAGGTCGTGTTCTTTCTCTACAAAATCTTGGCAAGTACCTCCTCGTGCGTTAAGTCTTGGCTATCTCGTGGGTTCTAACTTTCGATAGCGTGTTTGGGTCGTCCACATATTTACGTAACATCGTCATCGTGAAAAGCGTTATGAACACGCGTCATACTTGGTGGTAAAAGCAGTCTATAGGCCACGAGTTCCTATTCGATCGAGAATTTAAATGGATTAATAAATCGAAGGTTTGAGCTTTCCTCACCTCACCGATTCTCGCTTTTAAAATAACAACTTCTTGCACCTCCTTCTTCAAATTCATCGGCTCGGGTGTAGCTTGAACGACTTTAACTTTATCGATTAAAAGTCGATTATACTCGTATATCATCACGTACTCGTATATATATCATCACGTGGGTACCTAGAGTTTTCATCTCCATCTCTATTATTTGTATATTATCTGAAATGAGTCTTTGACAATATCGTATTTTCGTACTTGTATCGATCTTACTACTCAACACGTCGGCTACCACGTTCGCTTTTCCGGGATGGCATGGTAAGAACATGTCTTTGAAATGAGTCTCTCTTGAGTTCTTGAAGCTCTTCCCACATTCTTTGCTCCATTTGAATTTTGTATCTCTATGAGTGACTACGTTAATGGAATAGCGATTCGAGAATATCCTTCAACGAATCTCGATAATAACCAACTAAGCCTGAAAGCTACGTATTTCGATTCTTGACTTAGGTTGTTCTCAGCTGTGACTCATATCTCAACCTTGGATATGACGTCACAATGACACCTATCGATTTCTTATCATACGAATATGGCGTCCCCTACGGAGAGTGCGGCAGGTGAATTCCACAAAGGAAGTCACAAGATAAAGGCTCGTGTACCAAATTCTATAGTTGAATTTTTAACTCACGAAGTTCAATAGGAGCCATTCGATATGAGATTTTAGAAATGAGTTTTGTCTAGGGTTCAAAGTCGATACAAAATTTAATATCGATCTTTGGGAGTAAGCCGATAAATTCTTGAAATCGTCGGAAAAATCAATAACAACAAGAATATTATTCAAACGGCGTGTCTTTATTCAAATCCATAACATGGACTAAGAAAACTTGACATCCGTAATAAGCGAATGACTTCATGGCTTGATATGAAAATGTTTGACTACAATGGTTTGATTTGCTTGAGTTGAATAACGGAGTTGCTTAGGAATATGAAAACTAATGAACCTTACAAAAGCAATCAATTTTGGCATGATGAGTAGTTAACCAATCAATCCCCAAAAGCAAGTATCTTTAAAGAGATAAGGTCAACGAGGTAAGGTAATGGTGCCAACTTGAATCAAACAAGATTTTTTAAACAACGGATGTAATGAAAGTTTCTCTAACGGAGTCTCCATAAATAGGTCAAAGTCTAATTTCTCCGTAGTCGAGTTCAAGCGTTGAGCGTAAGCAAAGAGATAAAAGAATGGGTAGAAGCGGGGTATCTAGTAAAGGTATAAACTTGCAAGAATTTATAATTAACTAACCGTGTTAACCGTTCGGGTTCCTCGTATTTTTTGACCGGTCACGACAAAGCGCTCTTCGAAGAATCGTTGACTTTGACTTTTCTTGGACATCCTTTTGAGTCACCGCCCCATTGCACTAGGTTTCGATATCGTCTGATCTCGGCGATATGTCCTTCTTTTCTACAATTATAGCATACCTAAAGCTGTTGTGGGCGGTTTGGGTGATATATCCCTCTTTCCGCATTTGTAACATCGATAGATGGTCTTTCTCCTCCCTTGGAACCGGTTGCCCTCTGGTGGTAGCGTCTTCACATGGTCGTTGTTGAATCTCCTCTTTTAAAATCTCCTCCCAACTCGCTTCTTCTATTTTCATGGCCACGATTACCACGAGTAGTGGTTGGCCTTTGTTCGTATTCTTCTTTCTCCTTTGGTTATCGTTATTACGATGATTGCTATCTTTGGTATGATCTGGTTATGGTCCCTCGGTTGAGCGTACTCGTTATCTATTTCTAACAATTTGAGCCACATTTTACAACATCCGAATAGAGAAAATTTATGAGAAATGAGAGATCTTGGCGTATCACGGGTTTCAAACCTCTCGAAACATCCGCGTCATCGTTCCTCATTCTCCACAAAAATGAGGTGCAAACACTGGATAACTCATGAACTTCGCCTCGTCTTTGGGACAAATCGTATTATTACTGCTCGATCTAATAAACTCCACTTCCTTCGTATAGCCGAATACTTTCGGGGAAGTACTTGTCATTAAATAATAGTTTGAAACGTCTCCCAAGACATCTTTGAGTGCTTGTTTGGATGGAGTGCGCTTCCTGATTCCACCGATGTCTGCCTCGCCACGGAACATAAAAGTAGCGAATGGAACTTTACGTTCCTTCGTGCATCCAAGACATCGAATATCTTGGTAATTTGTTTGACCCGTGTTTCATGCCGTGATCGGATCTGGCTTTCCCGAAGTGCGGTGGTCCCGACTCTTTGAAGCTGCTTGGCATTTGTGACCCACGTGAATTCTATCATTTCCTCTCTGTATTTTGAACACGAGTCTCCCTCGTGCGATTTTGCATGAAGCGCAAAAAACTTCTAAACATCCCTCGTTCATCATCGCTTTCGATTGGTGTTATTCACGGGAGGTACATTGCCCGACTGTTGCACGTTCTCCTCGTTGTTAAGTCTGAGGCATCTCACGGTCTCATTTACACCACTATTAATATTCTCGATCGACATTCTCAATTCTTGTCATAAAACAAGGGTTAATTAAGAAATCAATCACATAATATCCCTATATATAACAAATAAGCTTAGGTAGGACACCACTAGCAAAGGATTTAAGCTCTCCCCTAGGTAGGACGATCTCGCTTAGGAGATCATATCCCTAAGCTCGATCTCTCTCGTGTCCCCAGTTGACACCTCACGATGGTCTATCGATTGATCTCAGGCGTCCCCTACGGAGATCGGTGCATCCCCATCAACGAAGTCACCGGAGAGGCTCGGGGCTCTTACTTATAGCTACGATACCAATTGTGGCGACCCCAAAATAGGTCCATTCCATCCAACCCATTACGAGTCGCATGAATACATGATGCAGAAACAACTACAACTTTATTATCACAACAATAAAGCTGTGAGTTTAAATACAAATATTATCTTCAGACAATATTTATACTCAAATAAATCCTCATCACATTTATTGATACATTATTTTACAATAATGGTGAGGACTACTAAACAACTCTCTCTAGAACCTTCATTCCATACCCAGAGCTAGTACTCATTACATTCTCGCCTCACGAGAAGAAAAATGGAACAACAAGGAAAAGGGTGAGCTCAACTAGCCCGATAAAGAATGTTATGACTAAGATAATATACAACAAATTATCGTTAGTCTCCAGCGAGGAAAAATCGATAGAATACAATGAGATGACAAGTTTCGGATCAATATTATGGTGAAATAATAATTCATAGAAGAGTTCGTAGAGAATGAAATCTACTATAATCTATGAATTTAACGATCCATCATCAATATTTTATCCTGTAACATCAATCGATATTCATCTCGAATCAAATATTCATCTTTGCACTACTGAGCCAAAGATATTCATCAATCGGTCGTATTTCATCTCAACACTGTTCATCTTTGCACTAAAGGCCAAAGATATTCATCGATCGGTCGTGTTCATTTAAACACTGCTTCATCTTTGCACTACTGGGCCCAAAGATATTCATCGATCGGTCGTATTCATTTAAACACTGCTTTCATCTTTGCACTCACGGGCCAAAGATATTCTTGAAATCATTCATCTTTACTACGGGCCAAAGATATTCAATAATATCATCATTTAAGGTGGGGATGATGAAAAATATTTTAAAAAAGCGAATCCGGTGAAACAAAATGACAAGGATTAAGGATTAAGGATTCTTACTTGGTTTTATCCACGTCAAAAATACCTCAAAAATAATCGTAGTGGTGTAAAATTCAAGAATGATCAAAACATGGATACAATCAAAGCTAGTATCCAAAATAGATATTTTAGACGAAAAGAAAAATTTTCATTTTTCGATTGAATAGTGCCGTATTCGTGAATAGTCAGTATATCGTGAATAGTAGTATCGTCAGACACTCAAACAGAAGATAGAATTTCCAAAAAAAAAACATCTTCACGCTTCATGAATAGTACTCGTGAATAGTAACTTCGTGAATAGTAACTCATGAATAGTAACTTCGTGAATAGTAACTCATGAATAGTAACCCGGAGCATGAAAAAGTTCCAAATTTGATAAAAACCTCGGATCGATATTTCGGCGTAATGATATTGAAGAAATAATATCATTACGAAAAAAAATAATATCCCTTACCTCAAAGAATCGATTACTTGGAAGGAAAGGTCGGAAGTGATCTTTGAATGAAACTTATCTTGAACAGACAACTCTCAAAGTATCTAAATACTCACAAAATACGCTCGATAAATATAGAGAGAAAGAGAAAACTTTGTTTACGGTGTGATTTTCAATTCTAACTTAGCCCTCTATTTATAGGAAAATGTTAGCTTGGCGTAGAAAGCGGACTTGACACTGCTTTACACGATGGCTTTACACCGCTACTATTGCCACCCACCACATTTGAAATAAAATTCAGCACATTTATTCACCAACCACAAGTGGGGCCCACTCAATTCTAGAATTTTCCACCAAAATCAATTATAAACCTAATTTAGAATCCGACACCTCTTAAAATTCACAACAAATCATTCGTGCATTTTTAACGGTTCAAAATTTGTGGACATATACTCAACTTATGTATGTATAACATACCCAAAAATTACCACAATCAGCGGTCGGATTAAAAATTATAACCCCATGAATATATCTCAAAACCACGATTTGATTTTTAATACCTCAATCAGATAAAATCTTGATAAAACACCTCAACAATAATTCCTTCATTATTAACCACATAAATAAATCCATCATTTATATTCATATAAAATAAATATTTCCTTATCATATGAATCAATAATTAATTATTCACAAATAATATTCTGAGAATCACATTTATAATGACCAGTAGTTCGAGGAAAGGGGCTTTTCGATAAGGATCTCTCCTTCTTGGTAGCCTTGATTAGGTGACCAAACCTCTCCTTAGACAGAACTTTCTAGACATTGCCAATAATGTTATCTAATAATATTATTCAAATAATATGAATTATTGATCGATAATGGGAAAAATTGTATGCGGTGACAATTATTGAACAATAATAATATAAAATATCAATATGACAATTATTGAATCAATAAAATAAAATATTGAGCGATAACTCTTGTGAAAATTATTGAGTAGTGCCATCTTACGTACGAATCAATAATTCAACAATCTTTGTGTAATCTGTAGTGTGCTTCTTTGTGCGACCACGCGTATTCTTCGTATTTTAACCACCGGGTATTCAGCGGTCTACTTGGTAACAACTACGTAGTTATTTATAACCACCCAAACTTTGTCGTTTTCCTCATCCATATCGCTTTCAGTTATGGGGCCCACACATGGCTTTGTGCAGTAAATGCGAATATTCCCAAGCGATCTGAATATTCCACGACCAAACGAATATTCCTCGACAAAAATGAATATTTTATAACCACTTGCTTATTTTGAAATATTTGCGTATTTAACCCTTAACTATCCACATTAATCAAATCAACCCTTACTATTTCAAAATAATAAATAAAGGAAATTCCTTTTTTTTTAAAAAATTTGAGGTCTTACATTATCCACGTCCAAAAAATACCTCAAAAATAATCATAGTGGTGTAAAATTCAAGAATGATCAAAACAAGGATACAATGATCGAGTTAGTATCCGAATAGATGTTTTAGACGAAAAGAAGAAATTTTATTTTTCTATTGAATAATAATCTGAGTATCGTGAATAGTGTCAGATATCGTGAATAGTGCCGATATCGTGAATAGTAACTCAGACACCAAAAGATAGAAATTCCACAAAACATCTTCACGCCTACTTAATAGTACTCGTGAATAGTAACTCATGAATAGTAACTCATGAATAGTAACTCATGAATGAATAGTAACCCCGAGCATGAAAAAGTTCCAAATTTGATAAAAACTTCAGATCAACATTTCAAAGATAATGATATTGAAGAAATAATATCATTTGAGAAGAAAATAACATCCCTTACCTCGAAAGATCAAGATCTTCTAAATTTGAAACAATTGGGATATAGGCTATGACTTGGACTTGCAACCGTATAGCAATACTCAAAGTATACTCAAAATACTCACAAGAATACGCTCGATAATATAGAGAGAAAACTTGAGTTTACGGTGTGATTTTCAATTCTAACCTAAGACCCTATTTATAGGAAAATCTAGAAGAACACCAAAGCGAAAATTTAATAAAATATATTATTATTAATAAATTTCCTCGTCTCTTTGGAAATCAAATCCCAACATTTCCCACATGCCAACCTTCTAGAAAGAAATGATAAAAACGTTTTTCATAAAATAAATAATTAAAACTTACAAAAATCAATTATTTCTGAGCTTCAGAACTTCAATAATTCATAATAAATAGCCCTTTCATCAGAAAATTCGAATCTCGCGAGTTTTTATAGGAAATTCAATTCTCTACAACTTTGCAGAAGAAAGTTTTTCCAAATTCCAAACAAAATTGACCGAAATCCACAAACGGGTGATTTTACAAATTTATAATCAAATTTCGGTCGATAAATGGGGTCCACCGGCATGTTTAACATGTTTTAAATATTTATTGCAACAAAATACTCTTCCTCCTCGTATACTCATATATCCCACATTCGTTGTAAAAATATCACCATTATTATATTATTAAAATATAATAATATATTTAAATGAATTATTTTATCAGAAAAAGATAAAATTTCAATTTTCAACAATTGTCACATTAAACTTTTTCTCCATCTATATCCACATAAAATCAATATTTTCCTCATCATATAAATCAATAATTAATTATTCACAAATAATATTACAGAATCACAATATTGATAACGGAGGCGGTTCAGGAAGAGGGGCTTTCAATAAGAATTTCTTAACTTCTTGGTAGCAATTAGGTGACCAAACCTCTCCTTAGATGAGAACTTTCTAGACATTGCCAATAATGTTATCTAATAATATTATTGAGATAATATGAATTATTGCCCGATAATGAAAAATCTTGCGTGTAATGACAATTATTGAAACAACAAAGAATATAAAATATCAACGCAAACAATTATTAACTCAATAAAATATTTGAGCGGTAATTACTGTAACCATTATTGAGTAGTGCCTTCACGTAAGAATCAATAATTGGTGCAATACTGGTGTCTTCTTGTTCAACAACAGCGTATTAGTGTGTTTTAACCCAAGGGTATTCCAACGAAGATACTTCAGTAATAACTACGCTAGTTATTTAAAAACAACTTATATTTGTCGTTTTCTTCATCCAATCGCTTTCTTTTGGGGGGCACACATGGTCTCTTGGCATTGGTAAATACGAATATTCCCAAGCGATGCGAATATTCCACGACCAAACGAATATTCCCAAACAATAATGAATATTTTATAACCACTTGCTTATTTTGAAATATTTGCGTATTTAACCCTTAACTATCCACATTAATCAAATCAACCCTTACTATTTCAAAATAATAAATAAAGGAAATTCCTTTTATTTAAAAATTTGAGGTCTTACAACCTCCCTCCTTATGAAATTTCGTCCTCGAAATTGACGACGATACTGGTGTTTGAAAAGGTGAGGATACCTCGCTTTCATTTCCGCTTCCAATTCCCGTGTCATTTTCTATATAGCATGATTCCTCCACAAAACTTTAACTTGTGGTATGACCTTTCTTGGCGTAGGACACGCTCCTTCCTATCCAAGATCTTGGACAGTACCTCTCCTCATACGTTAAGTCTTCACTATCTCGTCAGGATTTCTAACTTCAATAACGTGGTTCGGGTCTTTCATATATTTATGAAATACATGGATATGTGAAACACATTATGAACACGAGACATACTCGGAGGTAACGCAAGTCTATAGGCTACATTTCCTACTCGGTCAAGAATTTGAAATGGACCGATAAATCGTGGATTGAGCTTTCCTCTCTTCCCAAATCTTGTAACTCCCTTCCATGGAGCAACTTCGCAACAATACATGATCCCCACATTAAATTCCACGTCCTTTCGATGAAGATCCGCATAACTCTTTTGTCGATCTTGTGCCGGTTTGTATATCGTTGTCGAATCATTTGGATCTTTTCGGTGAGTCATACGTCTTAACTCGGGTCCAAACAATGTTGCTTCACCCACCTCATCCCAACATATTGGAGAACGACATTTTCGTCCATATAATGCTTGAATGGAGCCACACCTATACTTGCACGATAAGCTGTTGTTGTAGGAGAATTCCACCAATGGTAAATATTTATCCCAACCGCCCTTGAAGTCTAGGACACAAAGTCTTAATAAATCTTCAAGAGTTTGAATAGTCCTCTACGATTGTCCGTCTGGTTTGGGGATGGTATGCGAACTAAATCGCAAATCCGTACTATAGCTTTTTGCAAGCTAACCCAAAATCTTGAAGTGAATCTTGGGTCACGATCCGAAACTATGGATACAGGCATGCCATGCAACCTCACAATCTTATTCACGTCACATACTAGCAAGGCGTTCAAGGAATAAGTCTCAGATATCGGCAAGAAATAAAGAGACTTGGTTAATCTATCAACAATAACCCAAATAGCATTGATGCCTTGAGAAACCGTAGGAAGACCCGTGAATGAAATCCATAGTAATGTGTTCCCACTTCCATTAGGAATCTCAAGTGGTTGCAGCGGACCCTTAGGTACAAGATGCTCGCCTTTACACGCTGGCAAGTTAAACACATCGAGATAAACTTTGCAATCTCTCTCTTCATATTGTTCCACCAAAATGTATGTCGAAGATCACGATACATTTTAGTACTTCCAGGATGGATTACAAATGGCGTATTGTGTGCCTCCATCATAATCTTGTACTTCAAATCAGAGTCGTTAGGAACACAAAGTCTAGAGTGGACTCGAAGTATTCCTTCTTCATCAATTCTCGCTTCCGGAATAGCTCCTTCTTGTACTTTCTTCTTCATACGCATCATTTCAAGATTCGGTGGCTCGAGCAACCTTAACTTTTTCTATTAAAGTTGGTTCTACGCGTATACTTGACATCATCGCTTTTCGTTCCCGCGATATGATCTTCTACTCAATCGATAAATCACTACCACGTTTCTTTTACGGGATGGTATTGAATAGTGTGGTCGTAGTCTTTCAATAGCTCGAGCCAACGTCGTCATTGCCGCGTGTTGAGTTCTTTTTGAGTGAAGAAATATTTAAGGCTTTTATGGTGCGAATATATCTCCACTTTCTCCCCATATAGATAGTGCCTCCATATCTTTTAAGCGAAAACGATCACGCTGCTAACTCTAGATCATGAGTAGGATAATTCCTCTCATACTCTTTAAGTTGTCGCGAGGCATAGGCTATGACTTTCCCACGTTGCATGAGAACACATCCTAACTCTTTGCACGAAGCATCATTGTAGATAACAAATCCATCCGAACCGGATGGTATTGTTAGAACAGTCTTAGAAATAAGTCTCCTCTTAAGCTCTTGGAAACTTTTCTCGCATTCTTCGCCTCCAAGCGAATTTTGTATCCTTCCGAGTTAATTTGAGTTAATGGAGTAGCGATTCGAGAAAACCCTTCCACGAATCTCCGATAATAACCATTTAAGCCCAAAAAGCTACTACGCTTTCATCAGGCTTGGTTGCTCTAACTTTGTATTGCTTCAATCTTCACGGATCAACGGATACTCCATGTTTCGACACCACGTGCCCAAGGAATGCTACTTCCTCGAAGCCGAACTCGTATTTCTTCAATTTGGCATATAGTTGGTTTTCACGAAGCCTTTGGAGTACAAACTTCAAATGGTGCTCATGATCTTCACGGCACTTTTGGAATATATGAGGATGTCATCAATAAAGACAACAACGAATTGATCCAAATATTCCTTGAATACTCGGTTCATCATATCCATGAAAGTCGCAGGAGCATTAGTTAGTCCGAAAGACATGACTAAGAATTCATAATGCCCATACCGGAGTTACAAGCGGTCTTTGGAATATCCTCGGTCTAATCTTGGTGATGATATCCGTAAGCTAAGATCGATTTTTGAAAAGAATTGTGCCCCTCAGAATTGGTCAAACAAGTCATCAATACGAGGTAGAGGATACCTATTCTTGATGGTGACATGGTTCAATTCCGATAGTCAATACAAAGTCGCATACTCCGCTCTTTCTTCTTTACAAATAAAAGCAGGAGCACCCAAGGAGATGTCTTAGGGCCGAATGAAACCGATGTCCAACAATTCTCGTAGTTAGACCTTTAACTCCACGAAGTTCAATAGGAGCCATTCGATATGGGGTTTTAGAAATGGGCTTTGTACCGGGTTCAAGATCAATAAAGAATTCAACTTCACGTTACGGGGGTAGGCCAGGGAAGTTCTTCTTGAAATCGTCGAGGAAAGTCAATAACAACAGGAATATTATTCAAATTTGGCGTGTCTTTATTCAAATCCATAACATGGGCTAAGAAAGCTTGACATCCGTTTTTTAATAAGCGAATAGCTTTATGATTAGATATGGCGGTGATCGATTTTAATGGTTTAGTTGCTTGAATTGCAAACAACGGGTTGGTTAGGAATATGAAAACTAACAACCTTACGAAAACAATCAATTTTGGCATGATGAGTAGTTAACCAATCAATCCCTAAAATCACATCAAAAGCAAGTATCTTTAAAGAGATAAGGTCAACGGGTAAGGTAATGGTGCCAACTTGAATCAAACAAGATTTATAAGCAATGTGGATGTGATGAAAGTTTCCTAAGCGGAGTTTCCACGAGATAGGTTAAAGTCTAATTTCTCCGAGTCAAGTTTAAGCGTTGAGCACATCGCAGAGAGATAAATGAAATGGCTAGCACCGGTATTCAAGTAAGGTATAAACGCAAGAATTTATAAATAGCTTACCGTGATCACCTCGTTTGGGTTCCTCGCATTATGACCAATCACAACAAACGCTTCTTCCGGAATTGTTGACTTTGACTTTTACGGGACGATCTTTTGAGTCACCGTCCCCATTGAACTAGGTTTCACATCTTGTACAATCTCGAGCGATATGTCCTTCCTTTCCACAATTATAGCATACCTTGAATGTTGTGGGCGGTTTGGGTGATATGTCCTCTTTTCGCATTTGTAGTATATACGACCGGTGGTCGTTCTCCTCCCTTAGAACCCGATTCACTGTAAGACCGTCATCTTTACATGGTCGTTGTTAAATCTCCTCTTTTAAAATCTCCTCCCGACTCGCTTCTTCTATTTTCATGGCCATGATTACCACCGAGTGGTAACCATTTTGTCCTTCGCTTTCTTTCTCCATTTGGTTATCATTATTACATTGATCGCTATCTCGTACGATCCTCTGGTTGTGGTCCTCAATTGACCGTACTCGTTATCTCATTTCTAATAATTGAGCCACATTTACAACATCCGAATAAAGAGAAAATTTATGAGAAATGAGATATCGACGTATCTTGGGTTTCAAACCTCTAAGAAACATCCGCGTCATCGTTCCTCATTCTCCACCAAATGAGGTGCAAACTGGATAACTCGCAAAACTTTGCCTCGTCTTTGAGACACCGTCGTGTTGTTTTGTTCTAATCGATGAACTCCACTTCCTTCATATGACGAACACTTTCGGAAAGTATTTGTCATTAAATAGCTTTCTCAAACGTCTCCCAAGACACGCCTTTGAGTCGCGGTGGATGGGTACGCTTCTGAGACTCCCACCGATGGTCCGCCTTTCGCCACGGAACATAAAGGTGGCGAATGGAACCTTCTGTTCTCCGTGCATCCCAAGACATCGAATATCATGGTAATTTGTTTGACCCATGTTTCCACCATGATCGGATCTGGCTTTCCCTTAAATTACGGTGGTCCCAACTCTTTGAAGCGCTTGCTTTTGTGACAACCCGTGAATTGCTATCATTTCCTCCTCTGTATTTTGAACACGAAGTTTCCTCGTCGATTTTGCATGAAGCGCAAAAACTTCTAAACATCCCTCGTTCATCATCGCTCAATGGTGTTGTTCACGGGAGGAACATTGCCCGACTGTTGCACGTTCTCCTCGTTGGTGAGTACAGGCATCTCCACGGTCTCATTTCCATTGTTAATATTCTCGATCGACATTCAAATCATCGTCATAAAACAAGGGTTAATTAAGGAAATCAATATATCACATAATATCCCTATATATCTTGACCAACTAACAAATAAGCTTAGGTAGGACACACTAGCGAAGGATTTACTCGTCTCTCCCTCCTAGTTCTATTCTCCGATCTCCGCCAGAAATCATATCCCTAAGCTCGATACTAACTGTGGCGCCCCCAAAATAGGTATACATCACCTATTCGAGTCACATACATACGTGTACGTAAAACAACTACAACTTTATTATTACAACAAGAAAGCGTGAGTTTGAATACAAATATTATCTTCTGCATAATATCTATACTCAAATAAATCCTCATCACATTTATTGATACATTATTTTACAAAATGGTGAGGACTACTAAACAATCCTTTCTAAAACCTTCATTCCATACCCACAGGCACTTGCATCATTATATTCTCGCCTCCCGAGAAAAATGGAACAAAAAGGAAAAGGGTGAGCTCAACTAGCTCGATAAAGAATATTATGACTAAGATAATATACAACAAATTATCGTTAGTCTTCAACAGGAAAAATATAATAGAATACAATAGACAACAAATTTTAAATCAATATTCGCAATGAAATAATAATTCATTAGAAGAGTTAAGTAGAGAATGCAAACTACTATCTTCATGTATGAATTTAAAAGTTCATCGCTCATCTTTTATCCTGTAACATCAATCAATATACATCCGGAATCAAATATTCATCTTTTGCACTACAAAGCCAAAGATATTCATCGATTGGTCATGTTCATTTAAACACTGCTCATCTTTGCACTACGGGCCAAAGATATTCTTCAGAAATCATTCATCTTGCACTACAAAAGGCCAAAGATATTCTTAAGAAATCATTCATCTTTGCACTACAAAGCCAAAGATATTCCATAATATCATCATTTAAGACCGAGGATGATGAAAAATTTTTTTTTAAAAAGCGAATCCAAAGTGAAACAAAATGACAAGGATTAAGGATTAAGGATTCGTACTTGGTTTATCCACGTCCAAAAATACCTCAAAAATAATCATAGTGGTGTAAAATTCAAGAATGATCAAAACATGGATACAATCGGAGTTAGTATCCGAATAGATGTTTTAGACGAAAAGAAGAAATTTATTTTTAATTGAATAAGATGCAGTATCGTGAATAGTCTTGAGTACGTGAATAGTAACTCAAGACACCAAAAGATAGAAATTCCACAAAAACATCTTCACGCTTACATGAATAGTACTCGTGAATAAGAACTTCATGAATAGTAACTCGTGAATAAGTAACTCATGAATAAGTAACTCATTGAATAGTAACTCCCCCATACATGAAAAAGTTCCAAATTTAATAAAACTTCAGATCAACATTTCAAAGATAATGATATTGAAGAAATAATATCATTTGAGAAGAAAATAACATCCCTTACCTCGAAAGATCAATCTTCTAAATAAAAAACAAGAATATAGGCTATGACTTGGACTTTGCCAAGAATAGCAATACTCAAAGTATACTCAAAATACTCACAAGAATACGCTCGATAATATAGAGAGAAAACTTGATTTTTAAAGTGTGATTTTCAATTCTAACCCAAGCACCCTATTTATAGGAAAATGCTTAGAACACAAAAGCAGTAAAATTTAATAAAATATATTATTATTAATAAATTTCCTCGCCTCTTTGGAAATCAGATCCCAACATTTCCCACATGCCAACCTTCTAGAAAGAAATGATAAAAACGTTTTTCATAAAATAAATAATTAAAACTTACAAAAATCAATTATTTTGAGCTTCGAACTTCAATAATTCATAATAAATAGCCCTTTCATCAGTAAAATTCGAATCTCACGTGTTTTTATAGAAAATTCAATTCTCTACAACTTTGCGTAAGAAAGTTTTTCCAAATTCCAAACAAAATTGATGAAATCCATAAGCGGGTGATTTTACAATTTATAATCAAATTTCGGTCAATAAATGGGGTCCACCGACATGTTTAACATGTTTTAAACATTTATTGCAACAAAATACTCTTCCTCCTCAGTATACTCATATATCCCACATTCGTTAAAATATCACCATTATTATATTATTAAAATATAATAATATATTTAAACGAATTATTTTATCGAGAAAAGATAAAATTTCAATTTTCAACAATTGTCACATTAAACTTTTTCTCCATCTATATCCACATAAAATCAATATTTTCCTCATCATATAAATCAATAATTAATTATTCACAAATAATATTACGAGAATCACAATATTGATAAACTGTGCGATTCACAGAAGAGGGGCTTTCCAATAAGAATTTCTTCTTCTTTGGCGCCGCAATTAGTGACCAAACCTCTCCTTAGATGTAACTTTCTAGACATTGCCAATAATGTTATCTAATAATATTATTCAGATAATATGAATTATTGCTTCGATAATGAAAAATACCGTGTAATGACAATTATCAAACAACAAAGAATATAAAATATCAACGCAAACAATTATTAACTCAATAAAAATCTCAATAAAGAATTATCGTAACCATTATTGAGTAGTGCCTTCTTACGTAAGAATCAATAATTGGTGCAACTACTGTGCTCTTCTTCAACAACGCTGGCAGATTAGTGTGTTTTAACCACCGGGTATTCCAACAAGATAATCTCAGAATAACTACGCCTGTTATTTAAAAACAACTTATATTTGTCGTTTTCTTCATCCAATCGCTTTTCTTTTATAGGGCCCACACATGGTCGCTACTGCGTCGCATTTAATATTCCCGACAAAGATTTAATATTCCACGACCAAACGAATATTCCCGAATAATAATGAATATTTTATAACCACTGCTTATTTTGAAATATTTGCGTATTTAACCCTTAACTATCCACATTAATCAAATCAACCCTTACTATTTCAAAATAATAAATAAAGGAAATTCCTTTTTATTTAAAAATTTCGGGGTCTTACATCATCTGTATTATATGTTATATTATTAAATCAATAATTGAGACGACAAAGTTATTCATATTATTTAATGAAATATTTATAATGTCTAGAAGTTCTGTCAAGGAGAGGTTTGGTCACCTAATTGCGCGTCAATAGGGAGAAATCCTTATTGGAAAGCCCCCTCTTTCTTGGGAACAACCTGGTTTCTAAATATTGCAAGTTATAATATTAATGATGAATAAGTTCGTGTTGATTAAAGATGAATTTGATAGTTTCATTGTGTTGGGATTATTTGTGTTAGTAGAAATCGACATCTATTAGATGATAATTGATGTCCTGGAGGTTATATTGTTCAAACGGTATAGGGAAACTTTTCGTGTGGAGTATTATTCACGAGTTACTATTCACCCAGTTATTATTCACTCTAGTATTGTGAATTCGGGTATTTGGGTACAATATTATTTCATGAGGAGATGTGCTAATTTTTCAGACCGTTGGTTGAAATTATATTAGTGAATCAATATGGACATTGGTGGAAAGTTATAATAGTGAATCAATATGGATCATTTGGTTTAAAGTTTTAATAGTGAATCAAGTATGGACCGTTGCTTTAAGTTTTAATAGTAAATCAACTGGATCGTCTGCTTAAAAGTAAATCAACTGGACCGTTCAGGAATTAGTTACTATTCAATCCATTCTTCTATAAATAGAAGCTCATTCCTTCATTATTTCTTACGAATTCACTAAAACTCTAGAGAGAGAAATTATAGAGAGAAAGAAGAAGAGTATTCTGCTACTTCACTACTTCTATATCCAGTTTCTTTTACGGTAAGGGGTATTATTTCTTTTGTATTAATGAAGAGAACTTCTATTATTCCATCTTTATTATTCTGTTGGAATAACCTGTATACGCGGGCTACCCTATATTTGGTGAAATTCTTACGTATTCCATTCTTTATTATTCATTAATATCCTATCATGCGCTTTTTTTTCTGGGGACCGAATTAAAATCTTTATTATTCTCATTGGAATAACTCGTCACGTGGACTCCCTTATACTTGGTGAAATCCTTATGTTATTCCATTCTTTATTATTACATTGGAATATCCCCGTCTATACGCTTTCTGTGGGACCGGTTCCGTCTTTATTATTCTCGTTGAATAACTTTGTATACGCGAACTCCCCTATACTTGGTGAAATCCATATGTTATTCCATTCTTTATTATTCTGTTGGAACATCTTGTCGGTGTGATTTTCACCTGACCTGGTTCTGTTATTATTATTCTGTTGGAATAACCTGTCTATGCGAAGTACCGCATGCATGGTGATTTATGTTGTTATTGCATTCCTTATTATACTCAAATTGGTTAAAGTTTTGACTTATACTCCATGAAATTAGTGGAATATCCTTGATATTTAGCGCTTCATCCAAAGATCTTTTCATGGAAATATTCTTACGAGCATTCTTGAATTTTACTCTACAAAGAAGTATTATGTTGACAATTTGGACGTTATTAGTTTCTCGGATAAATTAATTCATGAACTTGTTTTATTGAATTCTTATATCATTGTCATCATCCTTATGTTTATATTTTTTTAAAGTCATCCGTATTCAGTAGTGCATAGATGGACTTGGTATGATTATGACCGAGGATTATTCAGATAATCATTGGACCGTAATGTTACAAATGATGTGGTAAAATTCCTCGTTGGCTCGTAGTGCATTGATGGATGATTGTTGGCATGATCATGACCATTGATGAATACACGAATATCCTTGGCCCGTAGTGCATGGATAATTTGTGGTCGTGACCTAATGAATATCCTTGGTCAGTAGTGCGGGGATGATGTGGATTATTTATTGTTGAGTCTCGTGCGATAAAAGTGATGAAAAACTTTTTAAATCATAAAAGATAGTAGATTTTATTCTCTACTTGACTCTTTAAATGGATTGCTTATTCCGCTGCAGTTAAACTTGTTGTCTATTGTATTTTATCATTTTAACATTGTTGAAGGCTAATGATAATTTATCCTGCATTGTCTTAGTCATAATATTTCTTACTGGGCTAGTTGAGCTCACCCTTTCTTTCACTGTTCTCTTCGGAAAATGAGAACGTAGCAGGGACTAGTCGGGGGACGGAGTGATGGTCCAGATAATAGCATTAGTAGTCCTCACTATTCTATGAAATAGTGTGATAATAATTGTCAGAAGACCCAAACTTTTATAAATAAAGATAAATTTTCTATAAATATTATTTTTGAATATTATGGAATAAATTTGATATAATGTTATAGTTGTGGGTAATATTTATAAATTTTGCAAAGTAAGCAAGTTGTTATAAAATATTCGTTTGGTGGGAATATTCTTTTTGTCGGGGAATATTAAATGACGACTACTCAATCATTGGTGGACCCCACAACGGAAGTATTATCGTAGTTAGAAAACGATAAAATTATCTTTCTATAAAAATAACGGCAGAGGTGTAACCGTTAAAACTGTTGAACTACCCGGTAGTAAAAGTACGATGTCTGGCGTGGTTGCGTAGTAGCTACGGTAGATTGATTATTGATGCTTACGTGAAAAGTCACTTAGCTATACTCAATTATTGCTACAGTAATTGCTACATCATATCTCTTATATTATTGATTCAATTATTGTCACAATATCATCTGTATAATATGTTATAGTATTAAATTATTAATTGAGACGACAAGTTATAAATGATTAATAATTATTGAAAGATTAAATATGTGTTGATTAAAATAAAATGATTTGTGGTAATATTTATTCAATCCTCGATGTATATAAAGAGTCATTATGAGACATTTGTGGTAAGTTTGATTATTTTATGGGGGCCCATATGTCATCATCTAAAAGTCTCTTCGTCAATAGTAATTACCTTCATCAATAGTAATTACCTTTGTGAATAGTAATTACCTTCGTCAATAGTATTTACCTTCGTCAATAGTAATTACCTTTGTGAATAGTATTTACCTTTGTGAATAGTAATTACCTTCGTCAATAGTATTTACCTTCATCAAAAGTATTTACCTTCGTCAATAGTAATTACCTTCGTCATAGTAATTACCTTTGTGAATAGTAATTATCTTTGTGAATAGTAGTTACCTTCGTCAATAGTAATTATCCCTTCGCAAATAGTAGTTGTCCCTTCAATATTACCAAGAGTTAACTGCCTCTTCGGTGTTCCAAGGGTTAATTACCCCTTCGCAAATAGTAGTTGTCTCTTCAATATTACCAAGAGTCATTTTAACCCTTCGTTAAGACCAAGAGCCACCCTCAGTTTTTCTATAAATAGAAAGCTTGTAAGACCCCGAAATTTTTAAATAAAAAGGAATTTTCTTTATTTATTATTTTCAAATAGTAAGGGTTGATTTGATTAATGTGGATAGTTAAGGGTTAAATACGCAAATATTTCAAAATAAGCAAGTGGTTATAAAATATTCATTATTGTGGGGAATATTCGTTTGGTCGTGGAATATTAAATGCATCGTCGGGGAATATTAAATGCGACGGCAGCGTGACCATGTGGGCCCCATAAAGGAAAGCGATTGGATGAAGAAAACGACAAATATAAGTTATTTTTAAATAACTACAGTAGTTGTTACCAATTAATATCTTGTTGGAATAATTGGTTAAAACACACTAATGTCGCGTTGTTGAACAAGAAGCACGGTATATCGCACCAATTATTGATTCTTACGTAAGAAGGCACTACTCAATAATGGTTACGATGAATTATCGCTCAAGATATTTTATTGAGTTAATAATTGCTTTGCGTTGATATTTTATATTCTTTGTTGTTTCAATAATTGTCATTACACAAGTATTTTTCATTATCGAAGCAATAATTCATATTATCCGAATAATATTATTAGATAACATTATTGGCAATGTCTAGAAAGTTACATCTAAGGAGAGGTTTGGTCACCTAATTGGCGCCAAAGAAGAAGAAATTCTTATTGGAAAGCCCCTCTTTCCTGAGGAACCGCTGGTTGTCAATATTGTGATTACGTAATATTATTTGTGAATAATTAATTATTGATTTATATGATGAGGAAAATATTGATTTTATGTGGATATAGATGGAGAAAATTTTTAAAATGACAATTGTTGAAAATTAATATTTTATCTTTTACGATAAAATAATTCATTTAAATATATTATTTTAATAATATATTAACGGTAATATTTTTACAACGAATGTGGGATATATGAGTATACGAGGAGGAAGAGTATTTTTGTTACAATAAATGTTTAAAACATGTTAAACATGTCGGTGGACCCCATTTATCGATTGAAATTTGATTATAGCTTTGTAAAATCGCCTGGTTTGTGGATTTTGATCAATTTTGTTTGGAATTTGGAAAATCTTTCTTCCGCAAAGTAGAGAATTGAATTTCCTATAAAAACTCTCGAGATTCGAATTTTCTAATGAAAGGGCTATTTATTATGAATTATTGAAGTTCTGAAGCTCCGAAATAATTGATTTTTGTAAGTTTTAATTATTTATTTTATGAAAAACGTTTTTTATCATTTCTTTCTAGAAGGTTGGCATGTGGGAAATGTTGGGATCTCGATTTCCAAATAGCGTAGGAAATTTATTAATAATAATATATTTTATTAAATTTTCGCTTTGGTGTTCTAAGCATTTTCCTATAAATAGGTGCTTAGGTTAGAATTGAAAATCACACCGTAAACTGAAGTTTTCTCTCTATATTATCGAGCGTATTCTTGTGAGTATTTTGAGTATACTTTGAGTATTGCTATATACGGTGCAAGTCCAAGTCATACCTTTATATCAGGTGTTTCAAATTTAAAATCTTGATCTTTCGAGGTAAGGGATATTATTTTTTTTTTGTAATGATATTATTTCTTCAATATCATTATCTTTGAAATGTTGATCTCAAGTTTTATCAAATTTAGAACTTTTTCATGTCTGGGGTTCTTATTCATGGGTTACTATTCATGAGTTACTATTCACGAAAGTTACTTATTCATGAGTTCTTATTCACGATTACTTATTCACGAGTACTATTCATGAAGCGTGAAGATGTTTTTGTGGAATTTTTATCTTTTGGTGTCGGAATTACTATTCACGATATGGCACTTATTCACGATACTAAGACTATTCACGATACTTGGAGATTATTCACCAAAAATAAAATTTCTTCTTTTCGTTCAAAACATCTATTCGGATACTAACTCGATTGTATCCATGTTTTGATCATTCTTAAATTTTACACCACTATGATTATTTTTGAGGTATTTTGGGACGTGGATAAAACCAAGTACTTAATCCTTAATCCTTAATCCTTGTCATTTTGTTTCATCGGATTCGTTTCTTTAAAAAAAATATTTTTCATCATCCTCGGTCTTAAATGATGATATTATGGAATATCTTTGGCTGTAGTGCAAAGATGAATGATTTCTTAAGAATATCTTTGGCCTCAGTAGTGCAAAGATGAATGATTTACGAAGAATATCTTTGGCCAGAGTGCAAAGATGAACAGTGTTTAAATGAACATGAATTAATCGATGAATATCTTTGGCTGTAGTGCAAAGATGAATATTTGATTTCGGATGTATATTGATTGATGTTACAGGATAAAAGATAGGCGATGAACTTTTAAATTCATACATAGAAGATAGTAGTTTGCATTCTCTACTTAACTCTTCTAATGAATTATTATTTCATTGCGAATATTGATTTAAAATTTGTTGTCAATTGTATTCTATTATTTTTCCCTGTTGAAGATTAACGATAATTTGTTGTATATTATCTTAGTCATAATATTCTTTCTTGAGCTAGTTGAGCTCACCCTTTTCCTTTTTGTTCCATTTTTCTCGGAGGCGAGAATATAAAGAAAGTACGTAGCCTAAAAATGGAATGAAGGTTTTAGAAAGGATTGTTTAGTAGTCCTCACCATTTTGTAAAATAATGTATCAATAAATGTGATGAGGATTTATTTGAGTATAGATATTGTCAGAAGATAATATTTGTATTCAAACTCACAGCTTTTCTTGTTGTAATAATAAAGTTGTAGTTGTTTCGCACCATGTATTGACAACTCGAATAGGTGATGTATACCTATTTTGGGGGCGCCACAAAGCTCATTCCTTCATTATTTCTTACTTAATTCTTTGAAACTACAGAGATAAACTATGAGAGAAAGAAGAACAAGATTTTGCTACTTCACTTTTCCAATATTCAAATTTCTTCTAAGGTAGGGAATATTATTTGTTGTACTCGTAAGGGTGTTATTCTTTCTTATTCATGAAGAGAACTTACATTATTCCATTCTTTATTATTCGTTTGAATAACTTTGTAAAAGTGGCATACCCTATACATAACCTCGTATACATGGCATACCCTATACTTGGTGAAATCCTTATGTTATTCCATTCTTATTATTCATTGGAATAACTTTGTATATGCTGTGGTTTCCTATACTTGGTGACATTCTTCTATTATTACATTGGAACATCCACATCGTGTGTTTTTACAGGACCGGTTCCATTTTTATTATTCCGTCTTTATTATTCTCGTCGGAATATCACATGCATCGTTATATGTGGGACCGGTTCCATCATTTTTATTATTCGCATTTATTATTTTGTTGAAACATCCTGTTGGTGTGAATTTCACCTGACCTGGTTCCGTTATTATTATTCTGTTGGAATAACCTGCCTGTGCGGTCTATCGCATGCATGGTGATTTCTTTTGTAATTCCATTCTTTATTATACCCAGTTGGTTAAAACTTTGACTTATATACTCCGTGAAATTAGTAGAATATCCTTGATATTTGCGTTTCATCCAGTATCTTTTCATGGAAATATTCTTCTGATCATTCTCTAATTTTACTCTACAAAACAGTATCATGTTGACAATTTATTCTGCATTATCTTAGTTATAATATTTCTTACTGGGCTAGTTGAGCTCAGCCTTTCTTTCACTTTGTTTCTCTTCGTGAAATGAGAATATAAATTTGACGAGTCGGGGAAAAGAGTGATGGTTAGAAGATAGCATTAGTAGTCCTCACTATTCATTAAATAGTGTGACAATAAATATAATGAGGACTCTTGAGTATGGATATTGTCTAAATGACAATATTCCTATTAGAACTCTCGGTTTATGTATTGTCGTATTTTACACTACGGATGTATAATTAAGTTTGTATTTGAATTTATGTACCATGTAAGTGGCGACCCAAGATGGGTGGCGTATACCTAATTTTGGGGGCGTCACGGTTTGGTATCGAGCTTAGGGATATGATCCCTGGTTGAGATGTGAGATAAGAACTAGGAGGAGAGGCAGAATTCCTTCGCTAGTATGACCTACCTAAATTTATTTGGTATTTAATTGGTCTCATCGAGTATAGGGATAATATGTGATATGTTAATTAACCCTTGTTTTGTGACGGTGTTTGAGAATGACATCTAAAAATCTTTGAGATAAGCAATGAAACACATGAGAGTGTTGATTCACCAAACAAAAGGTAACGACCAACAATACGATAATAATCATCTTGGTGGCAAAATTTATCGAACATTGATAACCATCGTGGAAATTATCATGCTAAGAATGGTAACCACTTCGGTGGTAATCATGGCAAAGATAATAGAAGTGGAAATTGAAAGAAGAGAAGGTCATTTAGCTCAATTTTGTTGTGCACCAAAGTCAAGTCTAGCTGGGACGATGGCACCAAAGGTGGATATGGACAAAACAAAGTCGTTGGTTTTAGGAAGTGCATTTTCATGACTTCTCAAAAAGCGAGTAAACCGAACGAAGTTAGCACGGGTTAGTTAATTATAAATTGCGAAGTCTATACCTTATAAGATACCGGTTCTACCCATTATTTTATCTCTCTTGCTTGCGTTCAACGTTTAAATTTGACTCCGGAGAAGTTAGACTTTGACTTATTGGTTGAAACTTCGTTAGTAGGAGCCTTCGTTACCGCTACTATTTTTAAATCTTGTTTGATTCAAATAAACACTTTCACGTTACCTGTCGATCTTATCTTTTTGAAAACACTTGCCTTTGATGTGATTTTAGGAATCAATTGGTTAACTACTCATCATGCTTTTCGTAAGGTTGTTAGCTTTTATATTCATAACCAACTTGTTATGCGAATTCAAGTAACCAAACTACTAAAGTCAATTATTGTCATATCAAGCCATAAGTAAAGAGCCCCGAACCTTTCCTTGTTGACTTCCTTGTGTGGAATGCAACCAAGCCAAACTTTTCAGAAGCGACATCGTGAATGAAGATGGCAAGTTTATAGGTATCATTGTGAGGTGTTATCTAGGTTAAGGGATGAAGTCACAGTTGGTATCAATGTGACGTACTTATCCAAGTCTTGGATGAGAGTCATAGTTTTGAATGATATTTCTATTATTAATAAATTTCGTCAGTATTCTTGAAGACTTCTTAGCCTACTTAGAGCGTGAAATCGAATTTCAGATTGACCCCAAAGACAAAACCCATTTCTTAAACCTCAAATATTTCTTCAACTAAAATGAACAGTTTACGTGGTTTATGATGAAAGTCATAATAAAAGCATTGGACTAATGAAAATCATGGGTATACGTGGTATTAGTAAGTGTTATGATGAGTTATGTTGGTTAGTATGTGAAAACATGAAAGTTTCTTAAAAATCACAAGGAGTTAAAAACCAGATTTTGGTGAAAAACGTAATATGAAATTCAATTGACCAAATCTCCTATTATATTTTGAATTTTTGAGTGTGGTCAAGTCCTAGAGTTAGATCTATGAGTTACCTAACTAATCCAAGTGGAATCACTAAAAAAGGTGTTGTAGATTTTCGTGTGGACTGATTTTAGCAAAGGAGTCAAAACTTCAAAATATCCAAAAAGCTGCTGCCACGTTTTTGTAAGGGCTGTTTCGGCCACTTAATTAGTGAGAAAAATTCAGGACTTTTGGGACATCAAAGTATATGGTATAAAGAACATCTTGTCCAAAAATGAGCTCATTCCGACTTAAAATGAGCAAGTTATGATCATTTCAATATTTTGGATTTTCCGATTTAAAAATGCTATAAACGAGTTCTACAACTCCGATGACCATGAAATTTAAATCTGGAGGCTCACATTAAATGTGTAAGGTCCTGCCAAGATTTGGGAATTTTTGGAGTTAAACTTGAGGTAGCTAATTTCTTAAGGAATTAATTAGAAATTGATTTTTGAAAAATAGTAAATGAATTTTAAAATTCGAGAAAAATATATTTTCATTATGGGACTATATTATGCTAAATCCCAGAAAAAAAATATTTTTGGGACTGATTTGGTATTTTCATGAAAATAGTTTAATTCTAAACATATGAGTTAAATATGTTATGTGAAGTAACAAAGTTGAAAATAGGATTTTATGGCTAGAGAATCCTATATATAGAGTATATGCATATTTTTTGAGGATTTGATAATTGGTAATGATATCTTATGAGTATGGCATTTTTGAATGATTAAATGCATTATATGGTAAAGCGTAAACAATTGAGATAAATTGTTTATAAATGTAAGAAGTGATTAAAATATTGTTATAATATTAATGATATTAGATTATGAGATTATTAAGTGATTGATAACATGGGGATATTCTTGAATCTCGGATAAATTATATTATAAATGTTTAATATTTATCCTTTATCTCATTTGATTGATTCTTTATATCATTGACATGATCCTCATGCTTATATTATGTTGAAAGTCATCTATGGCTCACGTGCATAGATTGACTTGGTATGATTATGACCGAGGATTGTTGGGTATAATCATGATAGTAAATGAATACACGATTATCTTCGCACGTAGTGCATGGATAATTTGTGGTCGTGATACTTAATGAATACACGATTATCTTTGGCACGTAGTGCATGGATAATTGTGGTCGTGATACTAATGAATACACGATTATCTTTGGCCGTAGTGCATGGATAATTTGTGGTCGTGATACTAATGAATATACGATTATCTTTGGTAGTAGTGCATGGATAATTTGTGGTCGTGATACTAATGAATACACGATTATCTTCGTAGTAGTGCAATGGATAATTCGTGGTCGTGATACTAATGAATATCCTTGGCGTGTAGTGCGGGGATGATTCGATGATATGGATTAATTATTGAATGAGTCTCAAAGAATGAAATATTAATTCATGGATGTGGTAAAAGTCATCTTTTGGTCAGTAGTGCATTGATAGACTTGGTATGATTATGACCAAGGTTTATTCGGTATAATCACGTAGTAGATTGAAAACACGAATATCCTTGGCGAGAGTGCATGGATAATTCGTGGTCGTGATACTATTAAGTCTGCGTCAAAGCATTATTGGTTTTCTAAATTGTATATCTTTGGCACTGTAGTGCAAAAGATGAATTATTAATGAATATCTTTGAATAGGATTGCGAAGATGAATTTAATATTTTTAACGATAAAGGTATTCAAGGTATCCTCACCTCTTTATCATATCGCACGCATTACCCTAATTTCGAGGGCAAAATTTCATAAGAAGGGAGGTTGTAAGACCCCAAACTTTTATAAATAAAGATGAATTTTCTATAAATATTATTTTTGAATATTATGGAATAAATTTGATATAATGTTATAGTTGTGGGTAATATTTATAAATTTTGCAAAGTAAGCAAGTTGTTATAAAATATTCGTTTGGTGGGGAATATTCTTTTTGTCGGGGAATATTAGATGACTACTCAATCATTAGTGGACCCCATTAACGGAAGTATTGTAAGTAGTTAGAAAAGCGACAAAATTATCTTTCTATAAAAATAACGGCAGAGGTGTAACCGTTAAAACCGTTGAACTACCCTTTAGAGTAAAAGTACAAAGATGTCTGGCGTGGTTGCATAGTAGACACACGGTATTGATTATTGATGCTTTACGTGAAAAGTCACTTAGCTATACTCAATTATTACTACTGAGAATTTGCGATCATATCTCTTATATTATTGATTCAATTATTGTCACAAGATCATCATCGTATAATATGTTATAGTATTAAATTATTAATTGAGACGACAAGTTATAAATAATTAATAATTGTTGAAAGATTAAATATGTGTTGATTAAAAATAAAATGATTTGTGGTAATATTTATTCAATCCTTGATGTATATAAAGAGTCTGTTATGAGACGTTTGTGGTAA
This sequence comes from Panax quinquefolius, assembly GCA_020205615.1. Classification (NCBI taxonomy): domain Eukaryota; kingdom Viridiplantae; phylum Streptophyta; class Magnoliopsida; order Apiales; family Araliaceae; genus Panax; species Panax quinquefolius. The sequence continues at coordinate 2,800,249 of CM035173.1, read as the reverse complement.
CTTTGATTATTTTATGGGGGGGCCCATATGTCATCATCTAAGAGTCCCTTCGTCAATAGTAATTACCTTTGTGAATAGTAATTACCTTTGTGAATAGTAATTACCTTTGTCAATAGTATTTACCTTCGTCAATAGTAATTACCTTTGTGAATAGTAATTACCTTTGTGAATAGTAATTATCTTCGTCAATAGTATTTACCTTCGTCAATAGTAATTACCTTCGTCAATAGTAATTACCTTTGTGAATAGTAATTACCTTTGTGAATAGTAATTACCTTCGTCAATAGTAATTACCCCTTCGCAAATAGTAGTTGTCCCTTCAATATTACCAAGAGTTAAGCGCCTCTTGATTGTTCCAAGGGTTAATTACCCCTTCATGAAATAGTAGTTGTCTCTTCAATATTACCAAGAGTCATTTTGACCCTTCGTTAAGACCAAGAGCCACCCTCGGTTTTTCTATAAATAGAAAGCTCATTCCTTCATTATTATTTTACTTAATTCAATGAAACTCTGTAGAGAAAACTATGTAGAGAAAGAAGAAAAGTATTTTGCTACTTCACTTTTCCAATATTCAGTGTAAGACCCCGGATTTTATGAAATAAAAGTATTCAATTTTTCTTATAATTATTATTTAGTAAATGGTTAAATTGATAAAAGTTTAAAGTTATGGGTGAAATATGCAAATTTTACAAAATATGCAAGTGGCTATAAAATATTCATTGTTGTCGGAGAATATTCGTTTGGTCGTGGAATATTCTTTTTGTCGGGAATATCATTACGACAACTCAGCCTTGTGTGGGCCCCATAACGGAAAGTGATTGGATGAAAAAACGACAAATATAAGTTGTTTTTAAATGACAACGTAGTTGTTACCGTTAATACTGTTAAAATACTCGGTGGTTAAAACACAGTAGCACACGGTATTGCACCAATTATTGATTCTTAAGTAAAAAAAAAGCACTACTCAATAATTGTTACAGTAATTACTGTTCAATATTATATTTTATTGATTCAATAATTGCTGCGTTGATATTCTATATTACTGTTGTTTTAAGAATTGTCATTACACAGTATTTTCCATTATCGAGACAATAATTCATATTATCCGAATAATATTATTGGATAACATTATTGGCAATGTCTAGAAAGTTCATACAGGAGAGGTTTGGTCACCTAATTGCGCAAGAAGTGAGAGAGATCCTTATTGAAAGCCCTCTTTCCTGAACCCGCCTGGTTGTCAATATTGTGATTATGTAATATTATTTGTGAATAATTAATTATTGATTCATATGATGAGGAAAATATTTATTTTGTGTGGATATAGATGGAGAAAATTTTTAATGTGACAATCGTTGAAAATTGAAATTTTATCTTTTTCTGATAAAATAATTCATTTAAATATATTATTATATTTTAATAATATAATAATGATGATATTTTTACGATGAATGTGGGATATATGAGTATATATGGAGGAGGAGTATTTTTGTTACCAAAAATATTTAAAGCATGTTTTATGTGTCGGTGGACCCCATTTCTTGACTGAAATTTGATTATAGCCTGTAAAATTGTCCGTTTGTGGATTTTGGTCAATTTCTGTTTGGAATTTCGAAAAACTTTCTTCTGCAAAGTTGTAGAGGATTGAATTTCCTATAAAAATTTACGAGAATCGAATTTTCGGACAAAAGAGCTATTTATTATGAATTATTGAAGTTCCGAAGCTCCGAAATAATTATTTTTCAAAAGTTTTAAATTTGTTTTAAAAGAAAAACGTTATTAACAAGGTAGGTGTGCCCACTAGAATGGAAAAAGAGCTGAGATGAGATTGTCCAAGGTGTGCATGAAGATTATATATATATATATATATATATTAATATTTTAATAAATTTTCTGCTTTGGTGTTCTAAACATTTTCCTATAAATAGGGTGCTTAGGTTAGAATTGAAAATCACACCAGAAACTGAAGTTTTCTCTCTATATTATCGAGCGTATTCTTGTGAGTATTTTGAGTATACTTTGAGTGTTTCTATACGGTGCAAAGTTAGATTCAACGTTATTCTAATAAATCTCTCTCTTTTGAGGTAAGGGATAGTAAGGGATTTTAAGGGTTATTATGTTTTTAGTTTCGAAATTTTTTGAACCTTCAAAAATTCTGGAAAAATTTAAATGATATTTTGATGAGTTTTGTAGAGTGTGTCCAAAAATGGCGATTTTTGGATGTATAGATTAGGAGTTATGGATTTTATGAGAAAAGACTATTTTAAAAGTAACTATTTATAACTCCTTGTGATTAACTCCAAAATTGATGAAATTTTTATTGGGAGTACATCTATATAATATCAGTATACCGTGTAAATTTCAGAATTTTTGGATAAAAGTATAATTTATGATAAATGTTTAAATATTCGGTGGTTTTGGCCATATGAAAAATAGTAAATGAATTTTTAAAATTTTGAGAAAAATATATGTTCAATATGGGACTATGTTATGCTAAATCCCAGAAAAAAAAATATTTTTGAACTGATTTGGTATTTTTCATGAAAATGTTCTAGTTATGAGTAAATGAATTAAATATGTTATGTGAAGTAAGAAAATTGGAAAATATGATTTATTGGATTGAGAATCATATATGAGGTATATGCAGATTTTTATAAGATTTTTGGTTAATGATGATGAAATCTTACGAGTTTGGCATTTTTAGATGATTAAATGCATTAATTATTAAAGTGTAAATAATTGGATTAAATTATTTATAAGTTTAAGAAATGATTAAAATATTATTATAATATTAATAATATTAGATTATGAGATTTCTAAGTGATTTATAATATTTGGATTAAAGTGTTATAAATATGGATATGAATTTTATTATGAAACTTTATCTTTTCGTGTCGAGGTTACTATGCACGTATACGGTATTATGTACGAATACGGGGTACTATTCACGACAAATTGGTTTCTTCTCTGACCAAATTATTGTTGATTTATGAATCTTACTCTTGAAATTAAAACCATGTTTTGATTATATTGTTTTTATATAACATTCTTATAACCCTAATGATAATATTTCTCTTTGACTTGAGTGTAAAGATGGGTAGATTATTGGTATGATCGTGACCATAGGTTCTCTTTGGCCAGTAGTGCAAAAGTTGAATTGTTGACTGGTATGATCATGACCATTGAATTTACAATTGAATATTTTTAGCTTAAGTGCAAAGGTGAATTGATCAACATGGTTATAATTATTGTTATATAACTTCTGAAATGATTATGTATTTCTTTGATATATGAATATCTTTGGCTCAGTAGTGCAAAGATGACTTGTTGATGAATATCTTAGCTTTGTAAAGTGCAAAGATGAATTATTGATGAATATCTTTTGCTCGTAATGCAAAGATGACTGTTGTTGAATATCTTTGCTTTCAGAGTGCAAAGATGAATTATTGATGAATATCTTTGGCTCATAATGCAAAGGTGACTGTTGATGAATATCTTTAGCTTTTTGTAGTGTAAAGATGAGCTGTTGATGAATATCTTTGGCCGTGGTGCAAAGATGAATTTATTAGTATGATTATGAACATGAGCGTGATTTGGTATAACCATGATCTTTGATGTTTCGGGTAAAGACAAGTGATGAAAATTATCTTTGTCTTGGATGAGGAAAGGAATTTAGAACTACAATTACGATTATGAGTTATACACGTGATTGTGGACAAGAATTGTTGATTGATGTTACAGGGATAAAACATTGTTGGTGGACTTTTAACATGGAGAAGATAATAGATTTTATGGTCTATTTGACTCTTCTAATGGATTGCTCGTTCTGACGCAACTATGGTTGAAAAGTTTTATCATCTACCATATGTTCTAAATCTCTGATTTATTACCGATGAAGACTATTGATAATTTATTTATCTTTAGTCATAATATTCTTTACTGAGCTAGTTGTGCTCACCCTTTTGTTTCACAATTCCTTTCGGTGTAATAAAAAGTGTATTTGGGTCGGAGGGGGATAGCGAGGGAATAGAATGGTGGTTTATAGATGTTGAGGTGAGGTGAATTTAACTTGGAAGGGTGTTTTGCCACTATCATACAAGATGTCTAATGACATACAAACTCGTGTTATCATAAGACATGGTTGTGCTTTCATCCACTTCTTTGAGTATATTTACAAGCACTACCTATATAATCTTGGTGTTTGTTTGGAGTATAATACCCAATTAGAGGCAGGTGGAGATAATGATATGTCAAGAGAAGACTCACCATTGGGAAGAATATGATAGTAATATTCTCATTTTTCTTTGGGGTCTATTGGTCAATTGACAAGGATAATTACTGTGGCCATATGATATCTACCATTTTCTAAAAGCATGGCTTCCCATATACGAAGATTTCCTTGAGCACTTCCCAAAGATTCTAATTTCTAAAAGCAGCTTTTTGACTATACCTTTATGTAAGGTGTCATTGTGACGTCTTACACAGTTGGTATATATTTGTATCCAAACTCACAAAGATATGTGTTGTTGTATTTTGCACCGACAATTGTTGTAATAAAGTTGTAGTTGTTTTTTCGTACCATATATTTGGCGACTCGTTCAAATGGGTTGGATGGAATGGACCTATTTTGGGGGCGTTACATTCAGCTCTTCTAAGGTAGGGAATATTATTTGTTGTACTTGTAAGGGGTGTTATTCTTTCTTATTCATGAAGAGAACTTCTATTATTCCATTCTTTATTATTCCATTGGAATAACTCGTGTAAAAGTGGTGTACCCTATACATAACCGTGATATCGCGGAATACCCTATACTTGGTGAAATCCTTATGTTATTCCATTCTTATTATTACATTGGAATAACAGATATCATGGTTTACCTATACTTGGTGACATTCTTCTATTATTACATTGGAACATCCACATCATGTGTGTTTTTCACCGGACTGGTTCCATTTTTTTATTATTTCGTCTTTATTATTCTCGCCGGAATATCACATGCTGCATTGCTATCGTGGGATTGGTTCCATCATTTATTATTCGCATTTATTATTACATTGGAACATCCGCTTGTGTGAATTTCACGACTGGTTCCATTATTATTATCTCGTTGGAATAACTCGCCTGCAATGGATCTATCGCATGCATGGTGATTTCTTTTGTTATTCCATTCTTTATTATACCCGGTTGGTTAAAACTTTGACTTCTATACTCCATGAAATTAGTAGAATATCCTTGATATTTGCGTTTCATCCAAAGATCTTTCATGGAAATATTCTTACGATCATTCTTGAATTTTACTCTACAAAACAGTATCATGTTGACAATTTGGACGTTAATAATTCTTGGATAAAATAATTCTTGAACTTATTTTATTGAATTATTATGTCATTGCCAGCATCCTCATGTTATATTATGTTATCTTTGGCTTACGTGCATGGATGAACTTAGTATGATTATGACCAGGGATCATTCGGTATAATCATGGCTTGATATAAATGATGTGACAAAAGTTCTCAATGGCCTGTAATGCAGTGATGGATAGTTTTTGGTATGATTATGACCGGGGGTGATTCGGTATAGTCATGACCATTGATAATTTGATGAAAATCCTTGGCCGTAGTAGTGCGAGGATGATTAGATAATGTGGTTTATTCATTAAACCTGAGTCTTAGTGATAAAAATTGATGAAAACCTTTTAAAACCTAAAAGATAGTAGACTTTATTTTCTCTTGACTCTTTTAATGGATTGCGATATTCAGCACCGCAGATTAATTGGTTGTCTATTGTATTTTATCGGTTTAACATTGTTGAAGACTATTGATAATTTATTCGCATTATCTTAGTTATAATATTTCTTCTTTGGGCTAGTTGAGCTCACCTTTCGTTCATTTATTCTCTTGTGAAATGAGAATATATTTGGGGACGAGTCGGGGAAAAGAGTGATGGTCCCGAAGATAGCATTAGTAGTCCTCACTATTCTGTTAAATAGTGTGACAATAAATGTAATGAGGACTCCTTGAGTATGGATATTGTCTAAATGACAATATTCCTATTAGAACTCTCAGTTTATGTATTGTCGTATGTTACACGACAGATGTATAATTAAGTTTGTATTTGAATTTATGTACCATGTAAGTGGCGACCCAAGATGGGTGACGTATACCTAATTTTGGGGCGTCACAATTGTAATGAAGACTTATTCTGAGAGTGGATATTGTCTAGAAGATAATATTTGTATTAAAACTCACTATTTTTGTTGTATATTTAAGATTATATTTGTATTTTGTACCATGTATCTGGCGACCCAAGATGGGTGATGTATACCTATTTTGGGGGCGTCACAGTTGGTATCAAAGCTTAGGGATATGATCCCTGGCTAAATGTGAGACAAGAACTAGGAGGGGAGAGACGGGGAATTCCTTCGCTAGTATGACCTAACTAAGTTTATTTGATATTTAATTGGTTGGTCAGAGTATAGGGATAATATGTGATATGTTAATTAATCTTTGTTTTGTGGCAGTATTTGAAAATGACATCCGAGAATATTGAGAACATCAATGGAGAACAGGAGACCGTTGAGTCTCCACAAATCAATAATCAGGATAATGTTCATCAGGAAGGCGACAATCCTCAGGCAAACAACAACACTGACCAAATGATGAATGATGGAATGTTCCGAGGCTTCATGCAATTCATGCAACATCAGGCGAGAGCGGCTCCTATCCAAAATGCAGGTGGAAATACTGGCAACTCTCGGACGGTCATCGCCAAGCAGTTTAAGGAACTGGGACCACCGGTATCTTTTCATGAAAATATTCTTCTGAGCATTCTTGATTTTTACTCTACAAAGAAGTATCATGTTGACAATTTGGACGTTATTAGTTTTTGGATAAATTAATTCGTGAACTTGTTTTATTAAATTCTTATATCATTGTAAGACCCCAACTTTTTGAATAAAGATGAATTTTCTATAATTATCATTTTGAATATTATGATATAATGTTATAATTGTAGGTAATATTTATAAATTTTGTAAAGTATGCAAGTTGTCATATTATATTCGATTGGTGGGAATATTTTTTTGTCGGGAAATATCAAATACTGACAGTACAATCATTAGTGGACCCATAACTTGAAATTATTATCGGATTGAGAAAGCGACAAAAATATTTTATTGAAAATAACGGCGAAAAGTTTTCTTTGTTGATCATTGTTGAAGTACTCGGTAGTAAAAAATGCGATGTCGAATAATAGTTGCGTATAAGTAGCGGTATTGATTATTAATGCTTATGTGAGAAGTCACTCGGTTTTGTTCAATTATTCTTTGATAGTATCTCACATTATTTGATTCAATTATTGTTGATTTATAAGTTTTGCTTTATTAGTATTATTAACGTAATAAAATGGAAAAAGCTTTTTATATAAAAAATGAATACTTTATTAAAGTTATTCTACAAATAGAATATATTATATTTTATTATGCATGGTGTTTGTATAGTGCCTGATAGTGTTTGCATAGTAAAAATCTTTTTATATAAATAGAATATATTATATTTTATTTAAAAGATTTTTCTTTAAATATGGACCGTCAGATTAAAGTAAATCAATCTGGACCGTTCATGAGTTAATTACTATGCATTCCATTTTTCTATAAATAGAAGCTCATTCCTTCATTATTTTCTTTACGAATTCAATTGAACTCAGAGAGAGAAAATATAGAGAGAAAGAAGAAGAGTTTTCTCATTATACGTAAACCCCGAATTTTATGAAATAAAAGTATTCAATTTTTTTAATTACTATTCATGAGTTCTATTATTCATGAGTTATTATTCACGATTCTTATTCATGAGTTCTTATTCATGAGTTACTATTCACGAGTTCTTATTCACGAGTACTATTCACGAAGCATGATAATTTTTTTTTTTCATAAGAAGGCATTACTCGATAATTGTTACGGTAATTCTTGTTTAATATTTTATTTTATTGATTCGATAATTGCTACGTTGATATTTTATATTATTGTTGTTTTAATAATTGTCACAAGACACGATATTTTCCATTATCAGAGCAATAATTCATATTATCTGAATAATATTATTGGATAACATTAATGGCAATGCCTAGAAAGTTACATCTAAGGAGAGGTTTGGTCACCTAATTGCATGCCAAGAAGTGAGGAGATCCTTATTGGAAAGCCCCCTCCTCTGAAGGCGCACGGTTGTCAATATTGTGATTATGTAATATTATTTGTGAATAATTAATTATTAATTTTTATGATGAGGAAAATATTTATTTTATGTGGACATAGATGGAGAAAATTTTTAATGTGACAATTGTTGAAAATTAATATTTTGTCTTTTTCTGATAAAATAATTTATTTAAATATATTATTTTAATAATATATTAACGGTGATATTTTTATAATGAATGTGGGATATATGAGTATATGAGGAGGAAGAGTATTTTTGTTGTAATAAATGTTTAACACATATTTTGTGTGTTGGTGGACACAATTATTGACCGAAATTTGATTATAGCTTGTAAAATCATCCGTTTGTGGATTCTGGTCAATTTTTGTTTGGAATTTGGAAAAACTTTCATCTGTAAAGTTGTAGAGAATTGAATTTCCTATAAAAACTCGCGAGATTCGAATTTTCTAATAAAAGGGCTATTTATTATGAATTATTGAAGTTCTGAAGTTCCGAAATAATTGATTTTTGAAAGTTTTAATTATTTTTATTTACAAAAATGTGTTTTTCATTTTGTTTTCCTCATTTAACATGTGATAGGGGCTGAGTTCAGATGGTAAAATATGCGTATGAAGTTTTGGAAAAAATATAATAATATTTAATAAATTTTCTGCTTTGGTGTTCTAAGCATTTTCCTATAAATAGGGTGCTTAGTTAGAATTGAAAATCACACCAGAAACTTAAGTTTTCTCTCTCTATATTATCGAGCGTATTCTTGTGAGTGTTTTGAGTATACTTTGAGTGTTGCTATACGGTGCAAGTTCGTTCAGCGTTATTCTAATTAAATCTTGCTTTCTTTTGAGGTAAAGGGATAGTAAGGGATTTTAAGGGTTATTATGTTTTTAGTTTCGAAATTTTTCTGAACCTTCAAAAATTCTGGAAATATTTAAAATGATATTTTGATGGGTTTTGTAGAGTGTGTCCAAAAATGGCGATTTTTGGATGTATAGATTAGGAGTTATGGATTTTATGAGAAAAGACTATTTTAAAAGTAACTATTTATAACTCCTTGTGATTAACTCCAAAATTGATGAAATTTTTATTGGGAGTACATCTATATAATATCAATATACCGTGTAAATTTTAGAATTTTTGGACAAAAGTATAATTTATGATAAATGTCTAACTATTCGGTAGTTTTGGCCATATGGAAAATAGTAAATGAATTTTAAAAATTCTAAGAAAAATATATATTCAATATGGGACTATATTCTTCTAAATTCCAGAAAATAAATATTTTTGGAACTGATTTGGTATTTTTCATGAAAATGTTTTAGTTATGAGTAAATGAATTAAATATGTTATGTGAACTAAGAAAATTGGAAAATATGATTTTATGGCTTGAGAAATCATATATGAGGTATATGCAGATTTTTGATGAGGGTTTTGGTTATTGGTGATGAAATCTTATGAGTTTGGCATTTTATGATGATTAAATGCATTAATTAGTAAAGTGTAAACAATTTAATTAAATTGTTTATAAGTTTAAGAAATGATTAAAATATTATTATAATATTAATAATATTAGATTATGAGATTTCTAAGTAATTTATAACATTTGGATTAAGGTGTTATAAATATGGATATGAATTTTATTATGAAACTTTATCTTTTTAGTGTCGAGGTTTCTGCACGCGATACTACGGTACTATGTATGAATCATTTGGTCTTATTCACGACAAATTGGTTTCTTCTCCGACCAAATTATCGTTGATTTATGAATCTTACTCTTGAAATTAAAACCATATTTTGATTATATTGTTTTTATATAACATTCTTATAACCCTAATGATAATATTTCTCTTTGACTTGAGTATAAAGATGGGTAGATTATTGGTATGATCGTGACTATAGGTTCCTTTGGCGAAGTGCAAAAAGTTGAATTGTTGGTGGTATGATCATGACCATTGAATTTACAATTGAATATTTTTAGCTTAAGTGCAAAGGTGAATTGATCAACATGGTTATAATTATTGTTATATAACACGAAATGATTATGTATTTCTTTGATATATGAATATCTTTGGCTCGTAGTGCAAGAAGATGACTTGTTGATGAATATCTTTGCTTTTGTAGTGCAAAGATGAATTATTGATGAATATCTTTTGCTCGTAATGCAAAGATGACTGTTGTTGTTGAATATCTTTGCTTTGTAGTGCAAAGATGAATTATTGATGAATATCTTTGGCTCGTGAATGCAAAGATGACACATTGATGAATATCTTTTGCTTTGTAGTGTAAAGATGAGCTGTTGATAAATATCTTTGGCCGTAGTGCAAAGATGAATTTATTAGTATGATTATTAACATGAAGCGTGATTTGGTATAACCATGATCTTTGATGTTTGAGGTAAAGACAAGTGATGAAAATTATCTTTGTCTTGGATGAGGAAAGAATTTAGAACTACAATTACGATTATGAGTTATACACGTGATTGTGGACATGAATTGTTGATTGATGTTACGAGGATAAAACATTGTTGGTGGACTTTTAACATGGAGATAATAAGATTTTATGGTCTATTTGACTCTTCTAATGGATTGCTTCGTTCATTGCAACTATGGTTGAAAAGTTTTATCATCTACCATATGTTCTAAATCTACGATTTATTCTTGATGAAGACTATTGATAATTTATTTATCTTTAGTCATAATATTCTTCTTGAGCTAGTTGTGCTCTCACCCTTTTGTTTCACAATTCCTTTTCTTGTAATAAAAAGTGTATTTGGGTTGAAGCGGGGATAGCGAGGGAATAGAGTGGTGGTCTATAGATGTTGAGGGTTAGGTGAATTTAACTTTGGAAGGGTGTTTTGCCACTATCATACAAGATGTCTAATGACATACAAACTCGTGTTATCATAAGACAAGGTTGTGCACATCCACTTCTTTGGGTATATTTACAAGCACTACCTATATAATCTTGGTGTTTGTTTGGAGTATAATACCCAATTAGAGAGCAGTGGAGATAATGATATGTCAAGAAAAGACTCACCACTTGGGAAGAATATGATAGTAATCTTCTCGTTTTTCTTTGGGGTCTATTAGGTCAACGAGGATAATTACGTGGCCATATATGATATCTACCATAACCTAAAAGCATGGCCTCCCATGTATACGAAGGTTTCTTGAGCACTTCCCAAAGATTCTAATTTCTAAAACAATTTTGACTATACCTTTATGTAAGGTGTCATTGTGACGTCTTCTGAGTTGGTATATATTTGTATCCAAACTCACAGCATATGTGTTGTTGTATTTTGCACGACAATTATTGTAATAAATTTGTAGTTATTTTCCGTACCATATATTTGGCGACTCAGAATGGGTTGGATGGAATGGACCTATTTTGGGGTCGTTACAACTTCACTACTCTAATATCAAGTATTATTTTACGGTAAGGGATATTATTCTTTTGTATTCTGAAGAGAACACATTATTCTATTTCTTTATTATTACATTGGAATAACTTTTGTATCATGCTGAAATACCCTATACTTGGTGACATTCTTCTATTATTACATCTTTATTATTAGTTGGAACATTACATACATGCTTTCTACTTGGGACTGGTTTAAAATCTTTATTATTCATCTTTATTATTCCGTTGAAACATCTTATTCGTATGTGTTTTATACGGGACTGGTTTAAATCTTTATTATTCATTGGAATATCTTATCATGTTTTTACAGGACTGGTTAAAATCTTTATTATTACGTATTTATTATTACATTGGAATAACTTTGTATCATCTGCAAGCAATGCGCGTGCATGGTGATTTCGTTGTTATTCCATTCTTTATTATTACGTTGGAACATCTTTGCGGTGTGATTTTCACCGACACGGTTCATTATTATTATTACATTGGAATAACTTTGCTACATCCAATACCGCATGCGTGGTGATTTATGTTGTTATTTCATTCCTTATTATTCTCAGTTGGTTAAAATTTTGACTTCTATACTCCATGAAATTAGTGGAATATCCTTGATATTTGCGCTTCACCCAGTATCTTTTCATGGAAATATTCTTCTGAGCATTTTTGAATTTTACTCTACAAAGCAATATTATGTTGACAATTTAGACGTCATTAGTTCCTGAATAACTTAATTCTTGAACTTGTTTTATTGAATTCTTATATCATTGTCATCATCCTCATGTTTATATTTTTTGAAAGTCATACGTGGCTGTAGTGCATAGATGGACTTGGTATGATTATGACCGGGGATTATTCGGTGTAATTATGGTAGTAATGTTACAAATGATGTGATAAAAGTCCTCATTGGCCCGTAGTGCATTGATGGACGAGTTGTTGCATGATCGTGACTGATGAATACACAAATATCCTTGGCGTAGTGCATGGAATTTGTGGTCGTGACCCTAATGAATATCCTTGGCCGTAGTGCAAGGATGATGTGGATTGTTTATTAAGCTGAGTCTCAGCGATAAAAGTGATGAAAAACCTTTTAAAACATAAAAGATAGTAGATTTTATTCTCTACTTGACTCTTTTAATGGATTGCTTGTTCAATGCTTGATTAAACTTGATGTCTATTGTATTTTATCGGTTTAACATTGTTGAGGACTAATGATAATTTATTACGCATTATCTTAGTCATAATATTTCTTGTTGGGCTAGTTGAGCTCACCCTTTTCTTTCTTTGTTCTCTTCGTGAAATGAGAGCGTAAATTTGAGACGAGTCGGTGAGCGGAGTGATGGTCGGGATGATAGTATTAGCTAGTAGTCCTCACTATTCTGTTAAATAGTGTGATAATAAATGTAATGAGGACCTATTCTGAGAGTGGATATTGTCTAGAAAATAATATTTGTATTTAAACTCACAGCATATGTTTGTCGTATTTTACACGACTGCTGTATTATTAGTTTGTATTTGAATTTTGTAACATGTATTTGGCGACTCAAGATGGGTGATGTATACCTATTTTGGAGGCGTCACAATCATTGTCATCATCCTCATGTTTATATTTTTTTAAAGTCATCTGTGGCCTGTAGTGCATAGATGGACTTGGTATGATTATGACCAGGGATTATTCGGTATAATCATGACCGTAATGTTACAAATGATGTGGTAAAAGTCCTCGTTGGCCCGTAGTGCATTGATGGGACGGTTGTTGGCATGATCATGACCATTGATGAATACACGAATATCCTTGGCCCGTAGTGCATGGATAATTTGTGGTCGTGACCCTAATGAATATCATTGGCCGTAGTGCAGGGATGATGTGGATTGTTTATTAAGCTGAGTCTCAGCGATAAAAGTGATGAAAAACTTTTTAAATCATAAAAGATAGTAGATTTTATCCTCTACTTGACTCTTTAAATGGATTGCTTATTCCGCTGCAGTTAAACTTATTTTCTATTGTATTTTATCATTTTAACATTGTTGAAGGCTAATGATAATTTATCCTGCATTATCTTAGTCATAATATTTCTTACTGGGCTAGTTGAGCTCACCCTTTCTTTCACTGTTCTCTTCAGGAAATGAGAACGTAGCAAGGACTAGTCGGGGGACGGAATGATGGTCCAGATGATAGCATTAGTAGTCTTCACTATTCTATGAAATAGTGTGATAATAATTGTAATGAGAACTTATTTTGAGAGTGGATATTGTCTAGAAGACAATATTTGTATTAAAACTCACAGATTTTGTTGTATATTTAAGATTGTATTTGTATTCTAAACCATGTATCTGGCGACCCAAGATGGGTGATGTATACCTATTTTGGGGGCGTCCCACCACCACCCCACCCACCCCACCCTACCTACCTGTGGCGCCCCCAAAATAGGTATACATCACCCATTTTGTGTTGTCGATACATACGTATGTGAAACAACTACAACTTTATTATTACAACGAAGAAAGCGTGAGTTTAAATACAAATATTATCTTCTGAACAATATCTATACCCAAATAAATCCTCATTACAATTATTTATACATTATTTTACAAAAATGGTGAGGACTACTAAACAACTCTCTCTATAACCATCATTCCATACCCCAACTCGTACTCGCTACATTCTCGCCTCCTGAGAAGAAAAATGGAACAAAAAGGAAAAGGGTGAGCTCAACTAGCCCAGTAAAGAACATTATGACTAAGATAATATAAAACAAATTATCGTTAGTCTTCAACAGGAAAAAATCTGAGAGAATATAATAAACAACAAGTTTTAGATCAATATTCGCAGCGAAAAATAATAATTCATAGAAGAGTTACGTAGAGGATGAAATCTACTAATATCTATGAATTTAACAGTTCATCATCATTATTTTATCCCTGTAACATCAATCAATATTCATCTTGAATCAAATATTCATCTTTGCACTACAGGCCAAAGATATTCATCAGTTGGTCATGTTCATCTCAACACCTGTTCATCTTTGCACTACGGGCCAAAGATATTCATTATAAAATCATAAATCTTTGCACTACAGGCCAAAGATATTCAATAATATCATCATTTAGGACTGAGGATGATGAAAAATATTTCAAAGAAAACGAATCCAGTGAAACAAAAGAATAAGTATTAAGGATTCGTATTTCAGCTATTTCATGTCCAAAAATATCTCATAAATAATCATAGTGGTGTAAAATTCAAGAATGATCAAAACATGGATACAATCAAAGCTAGTATCCATAATGGATATTTTGGACAAAAAGGAAAATTTTTATTTTTTAATAAATAGTGTCGTATTCGTGAATAGTACCGTATACGTGAATAGTGTCGTATACGTGAATAGTAATCCCGACACAAAAAGTTTCAAATTTGATTAAAAGTTCAGATCAATTAGGTGACCAAACCTTTTCTTAGACAGAACTTTCTAGACATTGCCAATAATGTTATCCAATAACATTAGTTGGTCATGTTCATCTCAACACCTCAACACCTGTTCATTTTTGCACTACGAGCCAAAGATATTCATTATAAAATCATAAATCTTTGCACTATAGGCCAAAGATATTCAATAATATCATCATTTAGGACTGAGGATGATGAAAAATATTTCAAAGAAAACGAATCCAGTGAAACAAAAGAATAAATATTAAGGATTCAGATTTCAACCTATTTCATGTCCAAAAATATCTCATAAATAATCGGTGGTGTAAAATTCAAGAATGATCAAAACATGGATACAATCAAAGCTAGTATCCATAATAGATATTTTGGACAAAAAGAAAAATTTTCATTTTTCAATAAATAGTGTCGTATTCGTGAATAGTGTCGTATACGTGAATAGTAATCCCGACACAAAAAATTCTAAATTTGATTAAAAGTTCAGATCAATACTTTGGCATAATGATATTGGAAGAAATAATATCATTTTAAAAAATAATATCCCTTACCTCACAAAGACGGTACTTCTAGTTGAAATACCGGATATAGGCTATGACTTGAACTTGCACCGTATAGCAACACTCAAAGTATTAAAATACTCACAAGAATACGCTCAATATATAGAGAGAGAAAGAAAGAGAAAACTTCAGTTTCTGGTGTGATTTTCAATTTTAACCTAAGCACCCTACTTATAGGAAAATGCTTAGAACACTTTAAAAGGTAGAAAATTTAATATAATATTAATATATAAATTAAATTTTCCTACGCCAACCTTCCAAGAACTGAATTCAGCTCATTCAACACACATGTGTAACACACCATAATGAAAAAAATGTTTTTGTTATTTAAAATATTTTAAACTTCCATAAATTAATTATTTCGGAGCTTCAGAACTTCAATAATTCATAATAAATAGCCCTTTTGTCAGAAAAATTCCATAAAAAATTCTATTATCTACAACTTTGCAGAAGGAAGTTTTTCCAAATTTCAAACAGAAATTGACCGAAATCCACAAACGAGCGATTTTACAGGCTATAATCAAATTTCATTCAAGAAATGGGATCTACGGACATGAAAAACATGTTTTAAATATTTTTGGTAATAAAAATACTCCTCCTCCTCATATACTCATATATCCCTATTCATTGTAAAGATATCACCGTTATTATATTATAATAATATAATAATATATTTAAATGAATTATTTTATTAGAAAAAGATAAAATATTAATTTTCAACAATTATCACATTAAAAATTTTCTCCATCTATATCCACATAAAATCAATATTTTTCTCATCATATAAATCAATAATTATTTATTCAAAAATATTATTAGAATCACAATCATCGTAAACCAAGCTAGTTCCTGGGATAGGGGGCTTTCCAATAAGGATTTCTCTTCTTTGGCAGCGCAATTAGGTGACCAAACCTCTCCTGTAGCGAACTTTCTAGACATTGCCAATAATGTTATCCAATAATATTATTAGGATAATATGAATTATTGCTCAGATAATGAAAAATCTTTGTGTAGTGACAATTATTGAAACAACAGAAATAGCAATGCAGCAATTATTGAATTAATAAAATAAAATACTGAACAGTAATTACTGTAACAATTATTGAGTAATGACTTCTTACGTAAGAATCAATAATTGGTGCAATACCGTGTGCTTGTGTTTTAACCACCGAGTATTTTAACAGTATTAACGATAACAACTACGCCGTTATTTTTAAACAACTTATATTTGTCGTTTTCTTCATACAATGGCTTTCTGTTATGGGGCCCACACAAGGTTGCGCTTTCGTATGAATATTCCCCGACAGTAAGAATATTCCACGACCAAATGAATATTTTATAACCACTTGCTTATTTAAAATATTTGCGTATTTTACCCATAACTATCCACATTAATCAAATCAACCCTTACTATTTCAAAATAATAAATAGAGAAAATTTAATTTCATTAATAATAAGTTGGGGTCTTACATACCCACCCCACCCCACCCCACCCCACTCACCTACCTACCCACCCACCCAACACTCACTCCCAAAAAAATGATATTAAGCGATTATGTATACCCCACTCACCCCTACCCCACACCCCCACCCCCATCCCCACCCTCACCTACCTACCCACTCCACCCCACCCCACCCCCACCTACACCTACCTACCCACCTACCCACTCACCCAACACTCCCTCTCAAAAAAATGATATTAAACGATTATGTATACCCCACCCACTCACGCCTACCCACCTACCACCACCCCACACCCCACACCCCACACCCCCACCCCTCTCTCCCAAAATAAATTAATATTAAGAGATTATGTATACCCCATCCACCCTCTACCCCCACCCAACCACCCAAAAAAAAATAATCGTGTTTGATGCAAGATTCTTTGAGAGAGAGAGAGAGTGCTGATTGAATAGAATATGGGTTGAAAAATGGTTGCAGGTTAATTAACTATATTTGTTTTTAAAAATATGGGTTCAAACTTTAACCAACCTGAATAAATAAAAATGGTTAATCGACCCATTTGGTTCCAGTTAATATGATTTGACCCAACAGTTAACTACTTATATTGCCAGGTCTATAGATGGTGCATACCTTTATTACTTTATATAATTGATTATTTTGAGAAAATGGCCAAATTTTCTATTAATTTTTTTTTACGTTTATTAAAAAATCCAAAAATAAAAGAATTAAAAAAAAATTAAATTTTTCGTCCATCCTTTTTCTTTTATATCCATTTTGAAACTGACTGTTATTGCACAACATTTGCATAGGTTGCATGTATGTGTTGTGGGACACCTCCCAACTCAATAAATTATCTACCACAGTTTGGGCAAGGGTGGTAGTCCAATATATATATAATAAACACCCATTCTAAATTAAACTATCAAGAAACTTAACTAGGGTATTCAACCCTTGAAATATGTCAGAAAAAATTGGGAGCTCTCGCGTTGTATTTGCGTACTTAAATCATTAGGTTTCAGACTCATTTATGTACATTAATTTTTCACCCATTCATTATTTGTGAGATTTCAACTCACCCTAACACAAATATATATGAGTGGATGGAATTATGGGGAGAAAATATATAATAACTTGAAGCACTTAGCCTCCTATTTTATCAAACAATTGGCTTTTGTAATAGAAATACGTACTCCATCTAACAATACAACACGAGGTGGACACTCCTTAGTAATAGTTGTACTTTATTCAGAAGGATAACTTTTGGGAGTTAGGATTAGTTTTTTTAGTATTATATATGGTGGATAACTATGGTACCACTTAATTAATTAAGTAATGTCTAAAAAGGTATATATGAGGCTAAATAAATAATTTTTTTTTATACAACTAATTCCTTCAAACTCATTTCCCAAAAAATATTAAAAAAAACAAATACTACCAAACCTTGAACCTAACTAAGCTAGTGAAAGTTGAACTATGGTCCTACGTTAAAAAAAATTAAAAAATCTAAAAAATTTGCACACAAAAACTGTAATCATTAGACGAGTGTGGTATTATGGTTGGATTATTTATAATTGGATTGAGCATTTAAGCTACAGACTACAACACCCACACAAACGCATGTTACACTCCCAACTCTGTTTCCCGCTGTTAGTAATAAGTAAAAGAAAAAGGAAAAACCGGTCTTTGTTTAGGAAATAGTACCTCTAGACTACTACAACATTAAACAGTTCAAGTTAAAACAAGGATAATTACGTAATTTACAGGATAATCTGAAAAACATAAGGACGCCTCGGCAAATAACGAGAACTTGAATTCCATTTATGTAGTATTCTAACTATATAGTCCGGATCTTAAGTTCACCATTTATCCAACTCATCCGAGCTTACTCCCCTTTAGCGACGGACTCGGTGACGGTTCAGTCATACAACTATCGTCTATACTTTTAGCGACGCTATATGTTGTCCGTCGCTAAAAGTATAGACGACAGTTGTATGATCGAATCGTCGTCGAGTCCGTCATTAAAATGAAAATTCAAAGTGAAGTTAGATAAAGATAAACTAAGGCCCCGGACAATCTAACTATATATATAAGCACAATCGAGAACCAACTCGGTCACTCCCCGATCGATTTCAAACCATACTTGAAAGTTGAAAATATATATATATATATATATATATATATATATATATATATATATATATATATATGGGATCAAGATATACCTTTATCTTATTTTATTCGCCTCTGCCACTTTTTAGCGACGACGGACGGTGATGATTGGTCAAATACGATCGTCTATACTTTTAGCGACATTATATGTTGTCCGTCGCTAAAAAGTATAGAGACGACAGTTGTATGACCGAAAACGTCGTCGAAGTCCGTCGCTAAAGGTGTGAGCACGGTAGAAGAAGATAAAGTGTATGACTGACAATTGTTTTATATATATATATATATATATATGGTTTCATCCACAAAGAACCGGGTTCGGAAAGAACCTTTTTTAGCCTTATGTTGTAGAAAGTTGGAAAGAAAAAAATAAAATAAAAAATTGACACAAGATTAAAAAGGAGTTCTTCCACAAAGAACTCTAATTCTTGTGGATGGAACCTATATATATATAGTAGCATCACCTAATACCAGTCTTAACCTGAGTTGGAACATTAATTCTCTCAGTTCCATATTATATATATTTACTTCAAACAAACAATATTTGAAAAGAGATCTAATTAAGTTCACAGAGATGAAGAAAAACTGGAATTTATCAGTTCAAGTCGTTTTTCTTTTGGTGGTTATTTTTTTCACCACATTTTCGGTGGAGGCTAGGAAGAATCACAGCAAGAAGAGCAAAGCTCATAGGCACCAAAAACAGAGGAATGGCCACCATGCTCCAAGTCCTGCACTAGCCCCACTTCCTGATTATGGAAATACTTCTACTATTTTCAATGTTTTGACCTTTGGAGCTAAGGGTGATGGAGTTTCTGATGATTCCAAGGTACGTACGTATGTATGTTTGTGATATATGTATATATGTTTGTTTGAGTTACTCTATCGATCTGTTTGTTTGTGTGTACTTGGAATGAACGAAGATAGAGATATATATAAGCACACGGTGATAATGATTATATTTATTTAACCGATCAACAGGTTCTTATAGCGGCATGGAAAGCTGCCTGTAAAGTACAAGGAGCTACTCTACAAATTCCATCAAATTTCAAGTTTCTGATCAAACCAGTAACACTTAAAGGCCCCTGTATGCCTCATCTGCTTTTTCAGGTTTCTCTCTAGATCCATCTCTTGCGTACCCCAACCCCAACCCCAAACCCAAACAAACAAAAATAAAAATTAATACTCCCTCCGTTCCTTAATATAGGTCGTTTTAGGGTTGTGCACAAGTATTAAGATAATGATTGTATACCATTAACTATAATATCAATCGTCTATATTGCCTTTGTATTGGAATAAGAGTTTGTTATTTATTGAATAAAAAATAGTGAGAGAACCAAAGTTACATTTAATACTTGAAGTAATATTGGAAACTAAGCAATTAATGCTTACTTGAAATTCTCGAACGACTTATATTAAGGAATAAAAACATTTCTTTAAAACGACCTATATTAAGGAACGAGGAAGTAATAAAGTTCACCTTTACATGCACACAAAGCTAATATTGTTCAGTGGGAAAAATAAATAAATAAACAGATAGATGGGAATCTGTTAGCTCCTCCAAAAGTAGGCGCATGGCCAAAATCCAGCTTGTTTCAATGGATAAACTTCAAATGGATTCAAAATTTCACCATCCAAGGTACCGGTACTGTTGATGGCCAAGGCTCCAACTGGTGGACTTCTGTTGATCACTCTGATGATCAAGTGGCTTTCATTCAGGTTAAAATTTTAGTTAATCTACTTGGCTACTTTATCATCAAACTTCAAAAATATTACGGCAATATATATATATATATATATATAATAACTTTTTTTATTTGAATTTATATTGCAGAAGCGATCCAAACACAATATTCCTTATATGAAACCAACTGTAAGAGAGTTTCTTTTGTAGTTTTTGCATTTGTGGAAAAATACTCGCTTACTTATAATAATTTATTGTCTGATATATATATATATATATATATATATATATATTGATTACAGGCTTTGAGATTTTATGAAAGTTACAATGTGACAATTCGCGACATTAGCATCATAAATAGCCCTCTATGCCATCTGAAATTTGACAACTCTGGAGGGGTGAAGATCAACAACATTACCATATCTGCACCAGAAAACAGCCCAAACACCGACGGCATTCACCTGCAGAACACCCAAGATGTAGAAATCCACCATTCCAACATAGGGTCTGGTAGGAATTAATGAAATAACGTAATAATAAATTAACTTTATTTCTAGCTAACTAATATATAGCCACATGAACTATTAGTGGCTATTAATAAATAACGTACTAATAAATTAATAGAGATGAGCATCATTTATTAATTAATGTTTGGGACCCAAATTGTATATATAGTACTTCATTGCACGTGTGCTTTACACGTGGCCCCTAGGGTCACCATGTTCTCAGAGAACGATAAACGGTCATTTGAAACCCTAGACTGCTGTTTCTAATACTCCCCTATCCCAAAATGAGATTACTACATTTTTTTACAAATATTTTAACATTTATTTAGATCTGCTATTAAAAAAAATTAAAATTAGGTTGTATAAATGTATTTTTTCAATTGTATTAAAAGTGTACGGATCTCTCATTTCATACTGAGCAAGTATATCTATATACTCACTCCGTTTCAATTTATAAGATGATATTTTAAAACTATATATATATATATATATATATATATATATGTATATATATACACACACATACATGCTAATTCCATTGTCTTATTTTATCTTTAAATTACAGGAGATGATTGTGTGTCTATTCAAACTGGCTGCTCCAACGTTCATATTCATCATATAAATTGTGGCCCTGGACATGGTATAAGGTACGTACAGTAATAAATCTTGACAGTCACCTAATATGCATAATTAGTTCCAAATTAAAGTTAAATTTCCTGTTTAATTTTACTAGCATTTAACTTACGTATTTATGTGTAATCGCACTCAGCATAGGAGGATTAGGGAAAGATAAAAGTGTTGCATGCGTCTCAGATATCACGGTTGACAGCATATTTATGCACAACACTCTTTATGGCGTAAGGATCAAGACATGGCAGGTATCGAATTAAGATTTCAAATTCCTTCTCTTTTTAATAACCTTAATTCTTAATTAATACACTAAGATATAAAAATCCTGTTTAATTATTTTTTTTTTTCGTTTTTTAAAGGGTGGTATTGGATTAGTGAAGAATGTATCATTTTCCCATATTCAAGTTTCAGATGTGAAGGTTCCTATTATGATTGACCAGTATTACTGTGACAAGCATATTTGCAAGAATCAATCACAAGCAGTGGCAATATCTGGGGTTAAATATGAGCAGATAATTGGGACATATTCAGTGCAGCCTATTCATCTAGCTTGTAGCGATAGCATTCCATGCATCGACGTTGATCTGATTGATATACAATTGAAGCCATCATCGTCACAATTAGGAGGATATCGAGGAGGGTTTCAAGAAGAGGCTTTGTGTTTGAACTCTTATGGAAAGTCACAAGCTCCTCTTGTTCCATCGAGCATGGATTATTGTCTGATGAGGGGTACTGGTGGTTCAATGCTCCAGAAAATCGCAAGATCACATGATGAACATGTTTGTTAGTTAGTGTACATGCATGTATTTTATTTTCTCGTTTGTATGTGTTCTTTTAATTTCTTCTAACTACAATGTTTTTACTGTGGGAAGGAGATTAATGTTTTGATATTTCAGGCAATGTAACTCTTTTGTTTATATTTGGAATAAATATTTGCGAGTATCAAGCCTTTTTCTTGAGTTTAACACTTCTCTCAAATTTTGGACGAATGTGAAGTTTACTAGTATAAAGTTAGACGTTAGCCCTATCTACTAGTTCTATTGTGAGTGTGTTGGATGGAAGGTGGTCATGATGAATTAAGGTTGTAGACAGTTCAATATATTCTCCCTTTTGAGCATTCATGATTCTAGCTTGCATATTAATTTATTCACATGCATACATAGATTCACATACATACATATATTTGTAGAGGTGTAGTGTTAATGTCAAGATCCTTTCTCACGTCTCAATCACGTGAAACGTGTCCGACTCTGCACAATAAACACGACAATACCAAAAGCTTAATCGGCCGACGTAGTCGGGGATAGCTCAAGCGTGAGTCAAGTCGACTGCGATCACAAGGTTAACAATGGAGGATAATAATATCTAGTGAGTTGAGAGAGAAAAATATCAGTTACATTTTCTTGTGTGATGTCCTTGTCCTCATATACTCTCATGCACGGTTTCTTGTACCACCCACTACTATCTAACACAGGTCCCCACCTCTGGTGATCTTAGCCGACTGTGTGCAGCTCACCCACCACATCTTATCACTGTTTTCATCACCGGCCGACTAAAATCACATCCACATAAATGCATTCCAGAGATAACATGTAGTAAAGTCTCACAACTGTAGTATATATTAGGGGATAAATAATCTTTTGGTCACTGTACTGAGGTCCAGTTTTCATTGTGGTTATCCGAAACTTTTTTTGTTACAATCGAATAACTGTACTCTCAAAAACTTACAAAATGGTCATTCCGTTCGATTTCCGTTCAAAAAACGGACAAAAATGCTGAGTTGGCGAACGGAAGTGCTGAGTTGGCGATTTGACTCCGTTTTTTTGCTGATATGTATATGGTTTTGCCATGTGTATCATTATGTGTCAAGCACATACTCATAAATATTAAGAATAATTGTATCTTAATAATAATTTTAAAATAATAATAATAAAAATAATTTTATGGATCGTTAAGCTTACATGTTGTATAAATTTGTGTACTTTTGATATTAAAACATTTTAACTCAAAATTAATTCATCATAATTAATAAAGTAAGTCCTCAAAATTATATATATATATATATATATATATATATATATATAGACTCTCAAGACTTTAAATATATATTGTTCGTTTGACTTTGTATATCGACAACATGGCCTGAAAGTTTAAATTGGAAATAGATGCATGTAATGGGAAATAAAAAAATAGAGGCGAAAAGCTTTTTAGGCTAACAATTAATACAGCCAAAGCTGAAAGACTGTAAATTACCTCCATCCACCATTTAACCATTATATTACTCTCCTCCACCTTACAATCACATGGAGTATGTATCTATGTCAGTATATTCCTTCCTCCCCTCCCTCGAAACTTTACATTCAATCATTCCTCCTCCAATACCTAAATACTCTACCTCTTTTTGACTTTTATTTATTTTAATGCTACTGTTCTGGTAGCTATAGCTAGGATCAATTTCTTTATCATTTTGTTTTCGCTCTCTTTGGTAGGACGTACGTGGGTGGGGGTGTTTCGTTATTACTTTAGCAGTTTAGTGCAAGACTTGAAAAATAATTATGATGATATTATAAACGCGACAAACTAAAAGCTGAACTTTGCATTTTAGTCATCTTATTTTGCATGGAAATGTTATATTCTTATGCCACCAATATATATATCAAGCCTAATAATGTCACATATCCAAGAAAGTAGAAAGAAATCCCCTCCCAGAAATTTTGATATCCAAATTGTTAACGCCAAGATTTTCTCTAACGTCCCAATCACGTAAGACGCCTACGATCCTGCGATAAGAAACACGATAAACACCACATGCTTCGACGAACTGAATTGGTGGGGGATAACTTCGGCGTGAGAGTCGATTATCGTGTTCTTGAGGTTAATAAATGGAGGATGTAATGTACAGTGTATTGAGAGAGATAATAATTCTCCGTTGTGTGTGTGTGAATATGAATGTGAACATACCCGGTGAAAGTAATACGCTTATGGCCAATCGTGTTTGATGATAAAGCGATATACTTTGTAATAATCTTATTCATTTATTAATAAAAAGTATTAATTTATTAAAGGCTTTTAATTATCTACATGATCTTTGTTTTTAATATATGTGATAAACTCATAGTTTTAAGCAATGCTTTTAGAATAATGATGATGATCATTCTAATGAGATCTAAATTCTTAGAAAGCTTAAAACTAAAATAGTTCCTAATCATTGGATTACTAAATTGGGGATTAGTGAATCCGGATAGATTGAGTACATACGTTAACTTGCTTCGTTGGATGAGGATGATTGATCTGTGATCATTTGTGTGGAGACACTAAAGCAAGTATGTAGGTGCTTATTAGAGAATAAGTCATTTTGAGCGTGGCTCATTAAGGAATACCTAATGGAGTTTTACTTGCTTGTCAATAGGAATTCCTCTGTAGTGATAGTAGTCTGAAGTTATCCTTGGACTTGAGATCATCATAAGTATCTTGTGTATGATGAGTTATACTGACTTATTCCTTAAGACCCTTAGGGTATATCAAAAGGTATGCTTGGGTATAACAAGTTATACATGGAGATAATATATGATCAATAAAGAATCTACCACTACTAATAAAAGAAGAGAAATGTCTATGTGATTCGATAAATGACAACCCAAAGAGTCCTCGATTGAAAGCGAGAATGAAATTAGAAAGGAGTTTCTAATTTGCATTATTTGGTGTTGTGCGTTTAAGAGTCGAAATACATATAATTAAATAAAATAAGACTTGGCAGTTATTTCATATCTTATATTTAATTGGGACATCATATGTGGAAGGATTGAATTATGCAGTAACTATTATTCAAAGGTTCTTTTATGATTAATGTTGAAATCTATATTATCCGGAAAGTCGTTGATCATTAGGGAGGCTTATCCCTATTGTAGAATAAATATTATTTATTTAAATTAATTAATTATTTAATTTATTTATTTAAATAAGATTAGAATTATTTTCTAATTGATTTATTCACAATAGGTTTAATATGGAGAACCTAAAGGGTCACACCATAAAAGGAAGAATAATTATTTAATAAGTTAATGGCATAATCGTAATAATATAATATATGTATATTTAATTTAATCTATGGTGATAGAATAAATTAAATAGCTTAATATTTATTATTTAATATTTTAGAAATATTAAATATAAATTAATAAGAGGAGTCTTATTAATATTATTACAATTATTATTATTTTAATTTCTAAAAGAGTTTAGGAATTAATTTAATATAAGTACTCTCATTTATTCCTAATAGATTAGGAGGAAAATTAATTAAAGGAGTTTAATTAATTATCCTAATAAGATTAGGGAGCCCATTTAATTAAAAGGGTTTAATTAAATAATACCTTATTTTAATAGGGTTACTTGATATCTTTATAAGAGTAGTCTTATATCAGATATCAAGAATACGTAATAATTCCAATAGTTGGGAGAGTACGCCTTTTCTATAGAGATAGAAAAACTAGGGTTTATGTAAGACCCCGAAATTTTTTTTAAATAAAAAGGAATTTCCTTTATTTATTATTTTGAAATAGTAAGGGTTGATTTAATTAATGTGGATAGTTAAGGGTTAAATACGCAAATATTTCAAAATAAGCAAGAGGTTATAAAATATTCATTTTGTTTGGGAATATTCGTTTGGTCGTGGAATATTAAATCTTTTGCTTGGGAATATTAAATACGACGAAGTAAATGACCATGTGTGGGCCCCATAACTGAAAAGCGATTGGATGAGGAAAGCGACAAATATAAGTTGTTTAAAAATAACGGGCGTAGTTATTCAAGTATTATCTTGTTGGAATACGGTGGTTAAAACACACTAATACTGGCGTTGTTGAAAGAAGAGTACGGTATTTCACCAATTATTGATTCTTACGTAAGAAGGCACTACTCAATAATTGTTACTGTGAATTATCGCTCAAGATATTTTATTTTATTGATTCAATAATTCTTTGCGTTGGTATTTTATATTATTCATTGTTTCAATAATTGCCATCGCACAAGATATTTCCCATTATCGATCAATAATTCATATTATTTGAATAATATTATTAGATAACATTATTGGCAATGTCTAGAAAGTTCGTCAAGGAGAGGTTTGGTCACCTAATAATTGCGCGCAAGAAGGAGAGATCCTTATTGGAAAGCCCCTCTTTCTGAGGGAATGACTGGTTGTCATAAATGTGATTCGTAATATTATTTGTGAATAATTAATTATTGATTCATATGATAAGGAAATATTTATTTTATATAAAAATATAAATGATGGATTTATTTATGTGGTTATTAATGAAGGAATTAATCTTTGAGATGTTTTGTTTGTATTTTTATTTCGGATTGGAGGTATTAAAAGATCAAATCGGTGTTATTACGACTTCATTGTGTGAGTTATTATATTTAATCCAAATAGTTGGATCGTTGTAATTTTTGGATATGTTATACATATATAAGTTGAGTATATGTCCACAAATTTTGAATCGTTAAAGATGAGCGTATAATTTATTATGAAATTTTAAGAGGTGGTGATTGTAAATTAGGTTATAAATGATTTTGGTGGAAAATTCTAGAATTGGTGGGCCCCACTTGTGGTTGGTGAAAAAATGTGCTGAATTTTATTTCAAATGTGGTGGGAGGCAATAGTAGCGAGTAAAAGCCATCGCAGGTAGCAAGTCCGCCTTGCCTTGGTGGCTAACATTTTCCTATAAATAGAGGGCTAAGTTAGAATTAAAATCACACCGTAAACAAAGTTTCTCTCTTTCTCTCTCTATATTATTGAGCGTATTTTGTGAGTATTTAGATACTTTGAGAGTTCTTTATTGATTACAAGTTTCATTCAAAGATCACTTCCGACCTTTCCTTAGAAATCACCGATTCTTTGAGGTAAGGGATATTATTTTTTTTTCGTAATGATATTATTTCTTCAATATCATTATCTTTGAAATATTGGTTGGAACTTTTATCAAATTTGGAACTTTTTCATGTCAGGTTACTATTCATGAGTTACTATTCACGAGTTCTATATTCATGAGTTACTATTCACGAGTTACTATTCAGTAGTATTATTCATGAGGCGTGAAGATGTTTTTTGGAATTTCTATCTTTTGGTGTCTGAGTTCTTATTCACGATATCAAGACTATTCACGATATCGACATTATTCACGATATACTGCACTATTCAATAGAAAAAATAAAATTTCTTCTTTTTGTCCAAAATATCTATTCGGATACTAGCTTTGATTGTATCCATGTTTTGATCATTCTTGAATTTTACACCACTATGATTATTTTTGAGGTATTGTTGGACATGGATAAAAACAAAGTACGAATCCTTAATCCTTAATTCTTGTCATTTTGTTTCTTTGGATTCGTTCTTTAAAAATATTTTTCATCATCCTCGGTCTTAAATGATGATATTATTGAATATCTTTGGCACGTAGTGCAAAGATGAATGATTTCTGAAGAATATCTTTGGCCTTTAGTGCAAAGATGAGCAGTGTTGAGATGAACATAACCGATTGATGAATATCTTTGGGCTGTAGTGCAAAGATGAATATTTGATTTATTGATTGATGTTACTGAGGATAAAATATTGATAATGGACCGTTAAATTCATAGATTATAGTAGATTTCATTCTCTACGAACTTTCTATGAATTATTATTTCATTTGCGAATATTGATCCGAAACTTGTTGTCTATTGTATTCTATCAGATTTTTCCTGTTGGAGACTAACGATAATTTGTTGTATATTATCTTAGTCATAATATTCTTTCTTGGGCTAGTTGAGCTCACCCTTTTCCTTGTTGTTCCATTTTTCTTCTCGGAGGAGGCGAGAATGTAGCGAGAGTACTAGTGGGTATGGAATGAAGGTTCTAGAGAGAGTTGTTTAGTAGTCCTCACCATTTTGTAAAATAATGTATCAATAATTATGATGGGGATTTATTTGCGTGTGAATATTGTCTAGATGGCAATATCTCGTATTTAAACTCATTAAGATATATTGTCGTATTTCACACACGACATTTGTATTATTAAAGTTGTAGTTTGCTTTTGTACCATGTATTTGGCGACTCAGAATGGGTGTTGTGTATACCTATTTTGGGGCGCCACGGTTGGTATCGAGCTTAGGATATGATCTCTGCGGAGATCGGGGAATAGAACTAGGAGGAGAGACGAGTAAATCCTTCGCTAAAGTGTGTCCTACCTAAGCTTATTTGTTGGTTAGTCATAATATAGGGTATTATGTGATTTGTTAATTTATTTAATTAACCCTTGTTTTATGATAGTTTTTAAGAATGGAATGCTTTGAACGTTAACAATGGAGTGAATGAGATCGTGGAGACACCTCTAATCGCCAACCGAGGATAATGTGATGTCAAAGAAGAAGGAATTAGAGATATCCATGTGGTGAGTGAAGAATTGATAGTTTCACCCAGAGATAATCGCAGATGTAATAAACGGTGAGAGTGAGGAAGAAGAGGAAGAAGAGGTACCAAGAGAGTTTATTAGAGGTATTTTATGATCAAAATATAGAATTGCAAAATCGTATTCATGAGTTAGAAGAAGCGAAATTTGAAGAATTCAGAAAGGCGATCGTGGAGCAAAAGGATGCAACGATTCAAGCTCAGGTTACCCGACACGTGATGCTTTGAATGAAGCACTCTTTGGCAAGAGTATAAGATGATAAAGTCGAATCGAAATGTGAAAGAAGAAATAATCGAACGAGTGAGAATGAGTGATGCATGGGTAAAAGCCGCACGACGCGTTGATATTATGGAAAGAGATGTCCAATCTAAAAAAGAAGATTTAGCAATGTCGGAAGACGCTTGGCAAAAAGATCAAGACCAAAGAACAAATTCTAGGGAAGAGAACGATCGCCGATTAGATGCTACAGATGCGGAGAGGAGGGACATATAAGGTCAAACTGTTCAAAGCCTTCCAAGGTATGTTTTAGTTGTGGAAAAGATGGTCACATAGCTCGATTTTGTCCTATAAGCGAAATCAAGTCCGGTTGGGGACGTTGGCACCGAGGCGGATCTGAAAAGTCAAAGTCAACGACATGGAAGAGCGTTTTCGTGGACTTCCATCAAAATGCGAGGAACCCGAACGAAGTTAGCACGCAAGTTAGTTAATTATAAATTCTTGCGAAGTTTATACCTTTACTAGATCTACGGTTCTACCCATTCTTTTATCTCTTTGCTTTTGCGCCAACGTTTGAACTTGACTACGGAGAAATTAAACTTTGACCTATCTGTGGAGACTCCATTAGGAGAAACTTTCATTACATCCGTTGTTTAAAAATGCTTGATTAGGATTTGGCACTATCACATTACTGTTTACCTTATTTCTATAGAGATATTTGCTTTTGATGTGATTTTAAGGTTAACTACTCATCATGCCAAAATTGATTATTTTCGTAAGGTTGTTAGTTTTCATATTCCTAAGCAACTGTTATTCAATTCAAGCAATCAAACCATTGTAATCAAACATTTTCATATCAAGCCATGAAGTCATTCGTTTATTACGGATGTCAAGTTTTCTTAGTCCATGTTATGGATTTGAATAAAGACACGTCGATTTGAATAATATTCTGTTGTTATTGATTTTTCCTAACGTATTTCTGAAGAATTTCTTGGTTTACTCCCAAAGATCGATATTAAATTTTGTATCGACTTTGAACCCCAGACAAAACTCATTTCTAAAATCTCATATCGAATGGCTCTATTGAACTTCGGAGTTAAAAATTCAACTATAGAATTTGGTACTGAGCCTTTATCTTGTGACTTCCTTTGTGGAATTCACCTAAGCCGAACTCTCTCAGTAGGGACGTCATATTTAAATGCGATAGTAAAATCGATAGGTGTCATTGTGACGTCTTTATCCAAGATTGGGATATGAAGTCACGCGGTTGAGAGCAACCTAAGTCGAGAATCGAAATACATAGCTTTCAAGCTTAGTTGGTTATTATCGGAGATTCGTTGAAGGATATTCTCGAATCGCTATTCCATTAACGCAAATTGATTCAGTAGAGATACAAAATTCGAATGGAGCAAGGAATGTGGGAAGAGCTTGAAGAACTCAAGAGGAGACTCATTTCAAAGACATGTTACGACCATGCCATCCCGAAAAGCGAGCGTGGTAGTGACGCGTTGAATAGAAGATCATATGCGGAACGAAAAGTGCGATGATGTCAAGTATACGACAGAGCCAACTTTAATAGAAAAAGTTAAGGTTGCTTTCAAGCCACCGAGCCGGTGATGCGTATGAAGAAGAAAGTACAAGAAGGAGCTATTTTGGGCGAGAATTAATACTTGAGTCCACTCTAGACTTTGTGTTCCTAACGACTCGATTTGAAGTACAAGATTATGATGGAGGCACACAATACACCATTTGCAATCCATCTCGGAAGTACTAAAATGTATCGTGATCTTCGACATACATTTTGGTGGAACAATATGAAGAGAGAGATTGCAAAGTTTATCTCGATGTGTTTAACTTGCCAACGTGTAAAGGCGGAGCATCTAGTACCTAAGGGTCCATTACAACCACTTGAGATTCTGAAATGGAAGTGGGAACACATTACCATGGATTTCGTTATGGGTCTTCCTACGGTTTCTCAAGGCATCAATGCTATTTGGGTTATTGTTGATAGATTAACCAAGTCTGCTCATTTCTTGCCGATACGGGAGACTTATTCACTTGAACGTCTTGCTAGTATGTACGTAAATGAGATTGTGAGGTTGCATGGCATGCCTGTATCCATAGTTTTAGATCGTGACCCAAGATTCACTTCATGATTTTGGGTTAGTTTGTAGAAAGCTATGGGCACGAATTTACGATTCAGTTTGGCATACCATCCTCAAACGGATGGGCAATCAGAAAGGACTACTCAAACTCTTGAAGATATATTAAGACTCGTGTCCTAGATTTCAAAGGAAGTTAGGATAAGTACTTTGCCATTGGTGGAATTCTCAAACAACAATAGTTATTAAACAAATATAGGCATGGTTCCATTCAAGCATTATATGGACGAAAATGTCGTTCTACAATATGTTGGGATGAGGTGGGTGAAGCAACATTGTTGGGACCCGAAAGTTAAAATGTATGATCACTAAAGAAAAGATCCAAATGATTCGACAACGATACAAACGGCACAAGATCGACAAAAGAGTTATGCGGATCTTCATCGAAAGGACGTGGAATTTAGTGTAGGGGATCATGTATTATTGCGAGTTGCTCCATGGAAGAGAGTTACAAAATTTGGGAAGAGAGAAAGCTCAATCCACGATTTATTGGTCCATTTCAAATTCTTGACCGAGTAGGAAATGTAGCCTATAGACTTGCGTTACCTCCAAGTATGTCTCGTGTTCATAATGTGTTTCACATATCATCTTCAGTAAATATGTGAAAGACCGAACCACGTTATTGAGTTAAACCGGACGAGATAGCCAAGACTTAACGTATGAGGAGGTACTGTCAAGATTTTGGATAGGAAGGAGCATGTCCTACGCCAAGAAAGGTCATACCACAAGTTAAAGTTTTGTGGAGGAATCATGTTATAGAGGAAATGACCCGAATTTGAAACGGAAATGAAAGCGAGGTATCCTCACCTTTTCAAACACAGTACGTGACGTCAATTTCGAGGACGAAATTTCATAAGGAGGGAGGTTGTAAGACCCCAAAATTTTTTTAAATAAAAAGGAATTTCCTTTATTTATTATTTTGAAATAGTAAGGGTTGATTTGATTAATGTGGATAGTTAAGGATTAAATACATAAATATTTCAAAATAAGCAAGTGGTTATAAAATATTCATTTTGTCGGGAATATTCGTTTGGTCGTGGAATATTCAGATCTTTGTTGGGAATATTTGTACGCCAGTATGACCATGTGTGGGCCCATAACTGAAAGCGATTGGATGAGGAAAACGACAAATATAAGTTGTTTAAAAATAACTGGCGTAGTTGTTACCAAGTAATCTTTGTTGGAATACCCGAATTGGTTAAAACACACTAATACGCGTTGTTGAACAAAGAAGTATTGCAGTATTGCACCAATTATTGATTCTTACGTAAGAAGGCACTACTCAATAATTGTTACAGTAATTCTTGCTCAAGATTTTATTTTATTGATTCAATAATTGCTGCGCGTTGGTATTTTATATTATTCTTTGTTTCAATAATTGCCAACGCACAAGATTTCCCATTATCGGATCAATAATTCATATTATTTGAATAATATTATTAGATAACATTATTGGCAATGTCTAGAAAGTTACATCTAAGGAGAGGTTTGGTCACCTAATTGCGGCCAAGTAGAGAGAGATCCTTATTGGAAGCCCCCTCTTTCACAGGGAATTTGGTTGTCATTATAAATGTGATTCTCCGTAATATTATTTGTGAATAATTAATTATTGATTCATATGATAAGGAAATATTTATTTTATATAAAAATATAAATGATGGATTTATTTATGTGGTTATTAATGAAGGAATTAATGCTGAGATGTTTTGTTTGTATTTTGTCGGATTGGAGGTATTAAAAGATCAAATCGGTGTTATTACAGCTTCATTGTGTGAGTTATTATATTTAATCCGACCGTTGGATCGTTGTAATTTTTGGATATGTTATACATATATAAGTTGAGTATATGTCCACAAATTTTGAATCGTTAAAGATGAGCGTATAATTTATTATGAATTTTAAGAGGTGACTGATTCAGAAATTAGGTTATAAATGATTTTGGTGGAAAATTCTAGAATTGGTGGGCCCCACTTGTGGTTGGTGAAAAAAATGTGCTGAATTTTATTTCAAATGTGGTGGGTGGCAATAGTAGCGAGTAAAGCCATCGTGTAGCAAGGTCAAGTCTCGCTTTACAAGCTAACATTTTCCTATAAATAGAGATTTAAGTTAGAATTGAAAATCACACCGTAAAACAAAGTTTTCTTTCTCTCTCTCTATATTATTGGCGTATTTTGTGAGTATTTAGATACTTTGTGAGTTGTTGTGGCGCCCCCAAAATAGGTATACATCACCTATTACGAGTTGTCAATACATGGTACGTAAACAACTACAACTTTATTATTACAACAAGAAAACTGTGAGTTTGAATACAAATATTATCTTCTGCATATAATATCTATACTCAAATAAATCCTCATCACATTTATTGATACATTATTTTACAAAATGGTGAGGACTACTAAACAATCCTTTCTAAAACCTTCATTCCATACCCCACAAATACTCGCTTATATTCTCGCCTCCCGAGAAAAATGGAACAAAAAGGAAAAGGGTGAGCTCAACTAGCTCAAGAAAGAATATTATGACTAAGATAATATACAACAAATTATCGTTCGTCTTCAACAGGAAAAATATAATAGAATAAAATAGACAACAAATTTTAAATCAATATTCGCAGTGAAATAATAATTCATTAGAAGAGTTAAGTAGAGAATGCAAACTACTATCTTCTATGTATGAATTTAAAAGTTCATCGCTCTATCTTTTATCCCTGTAACATCAATCAATATACATCCGAATCAAATATTCATCTTTGCACTACTGTGCCAAAGATATTCATCGATTGGTCATGTTCATTTAAACACTGTTCATCTTTGCACTACGGGCCAAAGATATTCTTCGTAAATCATTCATCTTTGCACTACAAAGCCAAAGATATTCTTAAGAAATCATTCATCTTTGACTACTGTGCCAAAAATATTCCATAATATCCTCATTTAAGACCTGAGGATGATGAAAATATTTTTTTTAAAGAAACGAATCCAAGTGAAACAAAATGACAAGGATTAAGGATTAAGGATTCGTACTTGGTTTTATCCACGTCAAAAATACCTCAAAATAATCATAGTGGTGTAAAATTCAAGAATGATCAAAACATGGATACAATCGAGTTAGTATCCGAATAGATATTTTAGACGAAAAAAGAAGAAATTTTATTTTTCGATTGAATAGTGCCGATACGTGAATAGTAACTCCGACACCAAAAGATAGAAATTCCACAAAAAACATCTTCACACTTCATGAATAAGATTTCGTGAATAAGAACTCATGAATAAGTAACTCGTGAATAGTAACTCATGAATAGTAACCCGACATGAAAAAGTTCCAAATTTGATAAAAAGTTCCAACCAATATTTCAAAGATAATGATATTGAAGAAATAATATCATTTGAGAAGAAAATAACATCCCTTACCTCGAAAGATCATCTTCTAAATTTGAAACAGGATATAGGTTATGACTTGGACTTGCACCGTATAGCAATACTCAAAGTATACTCAAAATACTCACAAGAATACGCCGATAATATAGAGAGAAAACTTGAGCCGGTGTGATTTTCAATTCTAACCCAAGACCCTATTTATATGGAAATTGCTAGAGAACTAAAAACAGAAAATTTAATAAAATATTAATATATATTTATTAAATTCCTACGCACCCAAAATCTGATTCAAATCATCAGCCACCAAGAGTGACTCACCTTGCCTAACTCAAAAAAACGTTTTCTTATTAAAATATTTAAAACTTCAAAAATTAATTATTTGAGCTCGTAACTTCAATAATTCATAATAAATAGCCCTTTCATCAGAAAATTTGAATCTCGTGAGTTTTATAGGAAATTCAATTCTCTACAACTTTGCAGAAGAAAGTTTTCCAAATTCCAAATAGAAATTGACCGAAATCCACAAACGGGCAATTTTATGTGCTATAATCAAATTTCGATCAATAAATGGGGTCCAATTGACATGTTTAACATGTTTTAAACATTTATTACAACAAAAATACTCTTCCTCCTCGTATACTCATATATCTCACATTCGTTGTAAAAATATCACCGAATTAATATATTATTAAAATAATATATTTAAATGAATTATTTTATCGAAAAAGATAAAATATTAATTTTCAACAATTGTCATTTTTAAAAATTTTCTCCATCTATATCCACATAAAATCAATATTTTCCTCATCATATAAATCAATAATTAATTATTCACAAATAATATTCTGTAATCACAATATTGACAAACTGCAAGCGGTTCAGGAAGAGGGCTTTCCAATAAGAATTTCTTCTTCTGCTGGCAGCAATTAGGTGACCAAACCTCTCCTTAGATGTAACTTTCTAGACATTGCCAATAATGTTATCTAATAATATTATTCAGATAATATGAATTATTGCTTCGATAATGAAAAATCGTGTGTAATGACAATTATCAAACAACAAAGAATATAAAATATCAATATGACAATTATTAACTCAATAAAATAAAATAATTGAATAAAGAATTATCGTAACCATTATTGAGTAAAGTGCCTTCTTACGTAAGAATCAATAATTGGTGCAATATCGTGTGCTTCTTCGTTCAACAACGCGTATTAGTGTGTTTTAACCACCGGGTATTCCAACAAAGATTAAGCAGAATAACTACGCCTGAATTATTTAAAAAAACTTATATTTGTCGTTTTCTTCATCCAATCGCTTTCAGTTATGGGGCTCCACACGGTCGCTACTTGGTCAGCATTTAATGCGAATATTCTAACCGCATTTAATATTCCACGACCAAACGAATATTCCCCAACAACAATGAATATTTTATAACCACTGCTTATTTTGAAATATTTGCGTATTTAACCCTTAACTATCCACATTAATCAAATCAACCCTTACTATTTCAAAATAATAAATAAAGGAAATTCCTTTTATTTAAAAAATTTCGGTCTTACAGATTCTTTATTCAAGATCTAAGTTTCATTCAAAGATCACTTCCGACCTTTCCTTCCAAATCATCGATTCTTCGAGGCAAGGGATATTATTTTTTTCGTAATGATATTATTTCTTCAATATCATTTATCTTTGAAATATTGGTTGGAACTTTTATCAAATTTGGAACTTTTTTCATGTCGGGTTTCTTATTCATGAGTTACTTATTCACGAAGTTACTATTCATGAGTTACTATTCACGAGTACTATTCATGAGGCGTGAAGATGTTTTTTGTGGAATTTCTATCTTTTGGTGTCTGAGTTACTTATTCACGATATCAAGACTATTCACGATATATTACATTATTCACGATATCAAGACTATTCACCGAAAAAATAAAATTTCTTCTTTTGTCCAAATTATCTATCCGGATACTAGCTTTGATTGTATCCATGTTTTGATCATTCTTGAATTTTACACCACTATGATTATTTTTGAGGTATTGTTGGACATGGATAAAACAAAGTACTTAATCCTTAATCCTTAATTCTTGTCATTTTGTTTCCTTTGGATTCGTTCTTTAAAAATATTTTTCATCATCCTCGGTCTTAAATGATGATATTATTGAATATCTTTTAACCTGTAGTGCAAAAGATGAATGATTTTCAAGAATATCTTTGGCCCGTAGTGCAAAGATGAATGATTTCTGAAGAATATCTTTGGCCTTTAGTGCAAAGATGAACAGGTGTTGAGATGAACATGACCGATTGATGAATATCTTTGGCCTGTAGTGCAAAGATGAATATTTGATTTATTGATTGATGTTACAGGATAAAATATTGATGATGGATCGTTAAATTCATAGATTATAGTAGATTTCATTCTCTACTTAACTCTTCTATGAATTATTATTTTCTTCATGAATATTGATCTAAAACTTGTTGTCTATTGTATTCTATCGATTTTTCCCTGTTGGAGACTAACGATAATTTGTTGTATATTATCTTAGTCATAATATTCTTCTTGGGCTAGTTGAGCTCACCCTTTTCCTTGTTGTTCCATTTTCTTCTCAAGAGGCGAGAATGCAAGCGAAGTACTAGTCTGGGGTATGGAATGAAGGTTCAGAGAGAGTTGTTTAGTAGTCCTCACCATTTTGTAAAATAATGTATCAATAATTATGATGGGGATTTATTTGCGTGTGGATATTGTCTAGATGGCAATATCTGTATTTAAACTCACAGTATATATTGTCGTATTTCACACGACATTTGTATTATTGAAGTTGTAGTTTACTTCTTGTACCATGTATTTGGCGACTCAGAATGGGTGTTGTGTATACCTATTTTGGGGGCGTCACAGTTTAGCCAACCACCCATCTTCTTGAATCCTTCTTCTTCCTTGGTGGATCACCTCTAGAGGCCAAACACTTGGGTGGCTAACGTTGATCAAAGGAAGGAACCAAACCCGGTGGATTCAAGTTGAACGCGAAAGGAATTGGAGGTGAACTTGTACCTGAGGAAGCTCGGATCTTGCGGTATGATTCTTGTTCTTCAATTTTTCGTTTAATTAATAATTGTGCATAAAGGGTGATCCGGGTATATGGTTTGTAAAATTTTAAACTCTGATTTTTACACGTTTCCGCTTATTTTTGCAATTTGATTGCGTTTATGTATATTACAAACCTAACACCTAGTTGTGAAGACTTAGTTGATAGGTTATACTCTCGCCTTTGCCATCGTGCCACCTACTACTAACCGACACGACCGATCCGATGGGTTTCTTCCGATCGCACGCAGATCTATCCACTACCTTTCGTCATTGTTTATGCCACGGCCACGGCTTATAATCTCATCCACATTAATGCATGGCAGGTGTCTCAGCCAACTGTCATGCTTTTTCATCATTGCAAGTCAAAGTAATAGATATTAAAAAGATCAAATGGGTTAGTCTAATGAACCGACCCAATTTTATAGAGTCCAATGGAAACAATATGATAACTAGGCCAAATAACTTTCAAGGTTCAATAATGAAGGCCCAATAAACTATTTAAATAAATGAGCCCAATTCATTCGGCCCAAATAGGAGAAATATCATGACCCAACATTGCCCCATAGTTTTTTGTTGAACAGAATGTTTAATAGAAAACTAAAATGGTCCATGATATTTTACTAAAGATCCAAATCAAGAAGTAATTGAGACATACCCGAGTTGATCTATAAGGGAAGACAGAAAGTGGCCGAATGTCCAACGTGAAAGGCCCAAACATTAAAGGACTGAATTTGGAAGAGATAGCTTAAAAACCGGAAACCCAACCGAGAAGCCCAATCTGATAAAATATCTAAGGCTTGATCCGAACGCTTCCCATTCGAATTCTCATCATTGCCAGGAATTAAATGTGCCGCCTTCGTAACTCGTGTAACCGTCAGTATAAAAGGTAAACTTTACCAATTTTGACAGTTTTACCTGTCAATTTGAATTTCGAACCTCGAGCTTTCTTCTTCTCCGTAACTTCTCTTCTACTCTGCGAAATCCCAATAATGGTGGTGTGAACCCCAACCAGAGCTCTCCCTTCGTGACCCCCCATCACCACTGCTCAACCCAAATTTCAATCTTTTCGAAAAGCATCGAGTTCAAACCCCAAGGTTGCTACCTCGAGCGAAAAATCTATGTCTCCGAGACCCGTATCTGACCCCTCTGATTTCTTCAAGAGCAAGGAGCAGTATCCCCATACCAACACTCCTTCCATCATTTCTGAGACCGAGTTAAGGAAGATTAGGGCTCGCTATCACATTCCTGACACCCATCTGATAAGAGCCCCCAAATCTGAAGAGAGGATGTATCAACGTCCCGAGGGATGGACGGCCGTACCGGTAACTTTACTTGAGAAGGGGGTTAGGTTTCCCCTTCACATCTTTCTGGTTACCCTTCTGGGGTTTATTGGGGTAGGGTTTACCCAATTGGTACCAAACTCCTACATCCACATCTTAGCTTTTATCGCATTCTGTCACGAATTGGGGGTCGAGCCTACTCTCGATTTTTTCTTTACTGTATACAAGATTGCCCAAAGCAGGGAAAAGGGGTTCAAAGTATTAAAAAGTATACTGATGTGTATGTGTGAGAAATTTGAGAGGCGATCGCTGATAAACACCCCTTCGAGCAATAGAGGATGGCACGAGAGATGGTTCTTCGTCAAAGGACCCGAGATTGCCTCTCTACCGAACTGGACCACGAGCGATGTGGTCTCTGTTGATTTTGGAGATATATCCGAAGAGCGTGTAGCCGAACTGATCGATTTCATGCGCAATTTCCCGAAGGAAGAGTGGAAACATGGACTCCTTTCTAAACAGGCTTGGCTATATGATCATAAACGTAAGTACCGAACTACTTTTATGTATATTTCTGTGAAATCTTCGATAATATTGGTTCTGACTCGTCTTTACATAATCGTCGCAGTGTCTCTGGTTAGACCGAACTCTTCAGAGATAAAAGAGTTCGAAGACTTTTTGGCAGGGAAGATTACGGATGCAAGTGAAGAGCCTACGACTGAAGAATCTCCTCGAGCCGATCCCATCATTACCGATCCACCCACTGTTTTTCCTCAGAATGACGAACCCCAAATTGATGAACCCATTGTTGCTGAAGAATCTCTCAGACCCCGTCGAAGAAAAAGAGCCGCCAAAAAATCTAAGCCCATTCAGCCAGAAACAACCCTTGAAAGTGACCCGAAAATAATTCCAGAAGCAATCCCATAAGCAAACCCTAGTTCTGTACCTCCCGAATCTGTCTCAACTAAGAGAAGTTTGT
This sequence comes from Panax quinquefolius, assembly GCA_020205615.1. Lineage (NCBI taxonomy): Eukaryota > Viridiplantae > Streptophyta > Magnoliopsida > Apiales > Araliaceae > Panax > Panax quinquefolius. The sequence goes on along the minus strand of CM035173.1, from coordinate 2,759,638 downwards.
TTGACATACCTCTGCATGAACGGGCGAAAGTTCTTCGTGTTAAGAGATTGAGAACAAAGATCACCCCTCTAACTGCTGATGAGCTTCGAGTCCCTCCATCCTCGACTGACATCCCTCCTGTAATCCCAGCTGAAATTCAAATACCTGATGATGAGCTGGTCGAATCCATCTCCGAACTATCTAAGAAAAGGAAACAACCATCGAGGCGACCATCCAGTCCATCCTCCGCTTCTCCTCAAATTTGACCCACTTAACCTAATCTCGCTCGATCTCCCCTCAGGAGAATGTATACACGGATCCAACACCAACTCGCGATCAACCCATGCCTTCCCCTCCAAGACAGTCAACTTCTGAATTTCAGTATGATGTCATGACCTCTCCAACCATGTGGCCCGATTCAATGCCAACTTTCCTTCCAATTATTCGATGCCTTCGTCAGGTGATACCGATGACCATCGATTTGGTAATGATTCAAACATGGACTCGCTTTCGAGGAAGGCATGTGTAAGACCCAACTTTTATAAATAAAGATGAATTTTTCTATAAATATTATTTTTGAATATTATGGAATAAATTTGATATAATGTTATAGTTGTGGGTAATATTTATAAATTTTGCAAAGTATGCAAGTTGTTATAAAATATTCGTTTGGTGGGGAATATTCTTTTGTTAGGGAATATTCGTCTGATAATGGCTCAATCATTGGTGGACCCCATTAAATGTAATTATCATTCGGATTGAGAAAACGACAAAAAATATTTTATAAAAATAACGGCGAAGGTGTTACCGTTAAAAAGCATTGAACTACCCGGTGGTAAAAGAAACAAGAATCTGCGTGAATGCATAAGAAGTACACCAGTATTGATTATTGATGCTTACGTGAGAAGTCACTCATTTATGCTCAATTATCTACATGAAGAATTTGCGATCATATCTCTTATATTATTGATTCAATTATTATCACAAAGATCATCTCGTATAATATGTTATAGTATTAAATCAATAATTGAGGCGACAAGTTATAAATGATTAATAATTGTTGAAAGATTAAATATGTGTTGATGAAAAAAAAAATGATTTGTGGTAAGTTTGATTATTTTATGGGGGCCTATATGTCATCATCTAAGAGTCTCTTCGTTAATAGTATTTACCTTCATCAATAGTAATTACCTTCATCAATAGTAATTACCCTTGTGAATAGTATTTACCTTCGTCGATAGTAATTACCTTCGTCAATAGTAATTACCCTTGTGAATAGTATTTACCTTCGTCAATAGTAATTACCTTCGTCAATAGTAATTACCCTTGTGAATAGTATTTACCTTTCAATAGTATTTACCTTCGTTAATAGTAATTACCTTTACCAGACGTCGAACCACTTGTCGTTTCACATTACAAAGCGCCGAACCACTTGTCGTTTCATATTACAAGGCGTCAAACCCGATTCGTCAAGCCACTTGCCTTTTCACACTAGTGAGGTGCTAAGCTAGAAATCTTCTATAAATAGAGGCCTAGGGCTTCATTATTTTCACTTAATTTATTCAAGCTATAGAGAGAGAAAGTATAGAGAGAATAAGAGAGAAAGAAGAAGAGTATTTTTTGTTACTATTAACCGCGTAAAGATTCAATCTCCTACCAAATGTAAGGGTGTTATTCTTTCTTATTCATGAAGAAGAAGCTGTTGTTATTCCATTGCTTATTATTATTCTCGTTGGAATAACTTTGTATAAGTGGTTTACCCTATACTTGGTGACATTCTTCTATTATTCGCATTGGAACATCCCGCTCGTGTGTTTTACACCGGACACGGTTTAAAATCTTTATTATTATTCATTGGAACATCACATGCATGTGTTTTACACCCGGACTCGGTTCCATCTTTATTATTACGTTGGAATATCCATGCTCGTGTGTTTTGCAGGACCGGTTAAAATCTTTATCATCATTCGTTGGAATATCCTATCTCGTGTTTTACATCGGATCCGGTTCCATCTTTAATATTATTCATTGGAACATCCTCGCTTCGGTGTGAATTTCACGATTCGGTTCCGTTATTATTATTACTCCGCTGGAATAACCTGTCTATAATGAAATACTGCGCATGCATGGTGATTTCTTTTGTTATTCCATTCTTTATTATACCCAAATTGGTTAAAACTTTGACTTCTATACTCCATGAAATTAGTAGAATATCCTTGATATTTGCGTTTCATCCAAAGATCTTTCATGGAAATATTCTTCTGATCATTCTTGAATTTTACTCTACGAAAAAGTATCATGTTGACAATTTGGACGTTAATAATTCATGGATTAAATAATTCTTGAACTTGTTTTATTGAATAATTATGTCATTGTCATCATCCTCATGTTATATTATGTTATCTTTGGCTTACGTGCATAGATGAACTTAGTATGATTATGACCAGGGATCATTCGGTATAATCATGACTTGATATAAATGATGTGACAAAAGTCCTCGGTGGCCTCAGAATGCAAATGATGGATAGTTTTTGGTATGATTATGATCTGTGGGTGATTCGGTATAGTCGTGACCATTGATAATTTGATGAAAATCCTTCGACCGTGGTACAGGGATGATTAGATGTGGTGGTTTATTTATTAAGTCGAGTCTCAAATGATGAAAAATTGATGAAAACCTTTTAAAACCTAAAAGATAGTAGACTTTATTTTCTACTTGACTCTTTTAATGGATCGATATTCCACGCAGATTAAACTGGTTGTCTATTGTATTTTATCGTTTAACATTATTGAAGACTATTGATAATTTATTTCGCATTATCTTAGTCATAATATTTCATTGGGCTAGTTGAGCTCACCCTTTCTTTTCTTCGTTCTCTTCAGAAATGATAATATAATTTCGGACGAGTCTGGGAAACGCAGTGATGGTCCCGAAGATAGCATTAGTAGTCCTCATTATTCGTAAAATAGTGTGATAATAATCGTAATGAGGACTTTTTGTTTGAGTTTGTATAATATCTAGTAGAGCGATATTTGTATTTAAACTCACGCTTTATGTCGTATTGCATACCCTACGCTTATGTTAATAAGTTGTTTTTAAATTCTGTACCATGTAAGTGTCGACCCAAGATGGGTGATGTATACCTATTTTTGGGGGCGTCACAGCATGAGTTATCTGGCGAAGGTAAAGTGGTTCCAGCATTTATAAGGCCAAAGGTCATCTTCTTGTAGGCGTATACCGAACGGTGTGTAATGAATGTTGTCTACGGAATGTCCTTGCACATGGAAATTTGGTGATAACCTGAAAAAGCATCCATAAAGCTTAGTAATGCATACCCCGAAGTGGCATCGATGAGCTGGTCGATATGGGGCAAAGGATAAAAGTCCTTCGGACAAGCTTTATTCAGATCGGTGTAGTCGATGCAAACCCGCCATTTTCTATTCTGCTTCTGCACCAACACCAAATTCGCCATCCATTCCGGGTAATCAATTTCATAGATGAAGTCAGCAGCTAACAGCTTTGCAATCTCCTCATCAATGATCTTCTATCGCTCTGGTGCAAAGATCCGCCTTTTCTGCCAAACTGGTTTCTTCGAGGGATCTACATCTAGTCTGTGCTCAGCTATCTTTCGGCTAACTCCAGGCATGTCCTGTGGTTCCCATGCAAAAATGTCCACATAGCAGCGAAGGAGCTCCATGAGGTTTGTCCAGAAGAGGTTCAGCGCACCCGAACCAATCTTTTACCGTCTTTTTCGGCTTTCCGGGGACTAGCTCAATCTCTTAGTCTCTCCGCGGGGAATTACCAATGGTTCGAGAAATTTGCTTTCGGTGAAGGGCTCGATCTCAATTGCCATGGTTTGTTTACATTTCTTTGACCCCCCACTGGAAGAAATAACCGCATTTCTATAACATCGTCGGGCCAGATCTAAGTCCCCTGCCACTTCTCCGACTCCATGTGCCGTGGGGAACTTGATTTTAAAGTGAGGGATGGAAGTTACCGCTTGGAGAGCTGTCAGTGTAGGCCTTCCCAATATGGCGTTGTAAGCCGAATCTACATGCACAACATAAAATTTATATATTATTTCTACCTGTTGAGGAGCTGTGCCGAAGATTACTGGGAGCTCGATAGTGCCTGCAACTCTGACCGGATCGTTGCTAAAGCCATATAAAGGAGCCTCCTGCCCGACCTCCATCTTCCGCCCATCAAGATGCATCCTCTGATAAGCATGGGCATATAAAATGTCTACAGAAGACCCGTTGTCTATCATCATGCGCTTCATATCTCTTGAACGGTCCTCGAAAAGGTCTGCTTACCTTGGGGAGCACCCGCCACGGACATGACCGAATTCAGATATCCTCTCCTCTTCTTCCCTACCAACTTCCCATCCGTCCCGCCAGTTATTACATCAACGACGTGCCTTGGCGGTGGTATTGGAATACTTTGGGCGAGTAGGACCGTTTGAAGCTGGCTCGAATAAAGACGATCAAGATTTTGTCGACCTTACGATCCCTCCTACCACGCATCTTGAACCAATGAAATGTTTTGAATCTTCCTCTCTACGAAATCTTTCAAATTGCAACATTCGTTAGTATCGTGACCAGCGGCTTTATGGTAGCCACAATATTTTCTGGTATTGCCCTGCCCTGGCTTGATGTGGTCACGAGGCGGCTCATAGAATGGTTGGTTCCCGATCCGGTCCAAAATTATCGACCTATCGTGTTCGACTTTGGTGTAAACCTTATTCACCTTCGAAAGGACGCAGTGGACGATTACTCCCTGTCGCCATGAGTTATTGAACTTCTTGAAGCGCCCTCCGCCGATCATTATATCCTCCCCTTTCTCCGATCGCCATACGCCTTAGGATCATCTCTGCATCCTTTAATTGGTCAGAAGAAGGACGTTTCAGGCTATTCATAGCCTCCTCTACAACAATATATCCTTCTGCTTTGTCAAAAGCTTCTGCCAGGCTCTTCGGATGGTGGAACATCAACTTTTTCACCAACTTCTCGGACTTTACCAGATCTAGCCCATTCTGAAACAAACCTACGGCCTGGAGATCATTGAGGTCGGACACCTAACCAACTGCTTCTCTGAACCTCTTCACATATTGACCCAAGGACTCGTTGGTGAACTGCCAGACCTGTGCTAATGAACCAGTGGGCTTCCCTCTCCTTCGGTTGCTCTCAAAGCGGGCATGAAACTTATCACAAAGCTCGGTCCAAGAGGAAATTGAATCTGACGGCAAAGTTCCCATCCACTGCCTCGCATATTTCCTTAATATCTTAACAAATGTGTGGCACTTGGCAGCATCAGTGAAATCATAATAATTCATGATGGCCGATTGACGAACGCTGTTTATGGTCGTAGGTGGTCCCGGACCCATCGTAACTCTCCATACGAGGCAACTTCTTGGTGATATCTGCCTTCTCCTTGAGAATATCCAAGGAAAAAGGGGATGCCTTCTTTCCCGGAGTGTCCTTCACCTGTTGAACCTCGGCCAACTGCTTTCGGAGCTCTTTCAACTCTTTCACTAAAAAATTAACACCTTCGGGCTGCGAGGAGACCTCTTTCTCCTAAACGACATTCTGCCTTTGAGTGGATCGACCTCCTCCTGCCGATCTCATTGCCCTTGTGGGCTTCTGGATCTACTCCGGCGTACAATTTTGTCCTCATGATGAGAATAGTCACGCTGATGCTCTCTTCTTCTGGTTTCTGGCACGATCTCTCTCGACCTGCCACTACTAGAAAATTAAGAAAAGGCGACGCCCTATAGCGACGGTCGAGGCGGAAGTGTCGCTATAGTGTGACAATAGCTACGATTAAATGCGTTGGCCGGCTTCAGATAGTCTTTTATACGAGGGTACCACCGTCTGGTCGTTCTGAGATCATTTTTGGGCTTAGTTTGACGCGTACAAATCCCTCCCATTGATTTCCCCCAATTACGTCGCCCCAAATTATAAGGTCGTATAGAGAGTGAGGGTCATTCTTTTCTATATTCTTCTCTGCTCCTCCGATTACAAAGGTTGTATCTTCTCATCCTCCTCTTCTCTGCTCCTCACCCATTCTCAGTTAAATCAGCCATCTCCTTCCTCAGTTAAATCAGCCATCTCCTAACCCGTTCTCACAAGATCGATCTTCTGGTCGGCGGTCGCCTTCTCACACGATCTAGTCGCCTTCTCACACGATCTGGTCGCCTTCTCGAGCCCTCCGTTAGTGACTCGTACGGCTGTAGGTGATTCCCTATTTTCCTATTTTTCCGGCTCACTACATTGATCTGTATTGATTGTGCATGGAAGCCAAATATATCGATTTATTGTTTGGGTTAATTGCTATGTTCAATGTTATTTGCATATCATCCATTCCCCAATCCCTAGTTTGATTAGTTTGATTTTATTGTTGTTTGGAAAAGAAAAAAAATCGCTTTTTCATATGGATTTGTTTTAGAAAATACTTCAAAGCAACAGATGGTTTCGATATTGGTTTCAAATTGAGTAATTTAAGTTTTCAAAGTAGGACATGTTTTTTTATTTAGTTCTAGTTCAAAGCAACAATTGTTTTATTTGCTTTATTTAGTTCTAGTTTTTAGTTCTAGTTGTGAATTAATATCGTATTTTATTTAAAAATGATAGTCAGTGGACCTGATAATGATTTGAAAATGAATAGCTTTGAATTTGAGGTGTAGTTAGATATTTACTGAAATTTTGATTAGTATGACATGATTATCCTGTAATTGATTAAATGGACTGCTTTTAGATTAAAGTCGGTTATTTGGCAAAACCTAGGATTGGGATGAGTGAACGTCTTACATATACCGCTAAATAAAGAGTTTAAAGTATAAAGTGGTAATGAAAACTCAAATTCAAGCCAAAGATGGTATGAAGTTAGTGGTTTAGCTGCTACCCACCAGAAGAAATCGATCATCTGCATCGATTGAGGCTCTCTTTGAGCTCTAGTTTGGCAAACATTAAACTACTAAATATGTTTGTGTAGTACTTCTCTGCAACATGAATACATATGACTCATGTAATACCTAACACTTAGCACAAAAGGGTCAAGAATGAGGTGTTAGGTTTGTAATATTCATAACGCAATCAAAATTGCAAAATTAATGCGGAAACGTGGAAAAATCAGAGTTTAAAAATTTACAAACCATATACCCGGATCACCCTTTATGCATAATTATTAATTAAACGAAAAGATAAAGAATAAAATCATACCCTTGAAGATCGAGCTTCCTCAGGTACAAGTTCACCTCCAATCCTTTTCGCGTTCAACTTGAATCCACCGGGTTTGGTTCCTTCCTTAGATCAACATTAGCCACCCAAGTGTTTGGCCTCTAGAGGTGATCCACCAAGGAAAAATAAAGAATTCAAGAAGATGGTGTATATGGCTCAAACCCTAGTTTTCTATCTCTATAGAAAAGGGTACTCTCCAACAAATTGGAATTATTACGTAGTTGTTAAAGTCAACAACCCCCACCACCCATAATAAGACTCCTCTTATTTATAGATGTGGGCAACCCATCTTAACAATTAAGGAATTGGATTTTATTTAATTAATTAAATTCTTTTAATTAATTAAGCTCCCTAATCTTATTAGGGATAATTAATTAAACTCCTTTAACTAATTTTCCTTCCTAATCCAATTAGGAATAAATGAGAGTACTTATATTAAATTAATTCCTAAACTCTTTTAGAAATTAAAATAATAATAATTGTAATAATATTAATAAGACTCCTCTTATTAATTTATATTTAATATTTCTAAAATATTAAATAATAAATATTAAGCTATTTAATTTATTCTATCACCATAGATTAAATTAAATATACATAACATATATTATTACGATTATGCCATTAACTTCTTAAATAATTATTCTTCCTTTTTATGGTGTGACCCTTTAGGTTCTCCATATTAAACCAGGTTGTGAATAAATCAATTAGAACAATTCTAATCTTATTTAAATAAATAAATTAAACAATTAATTTATTTAAATAATATTTATTCTACAATAGGATAAGCCTCCCTAGCAATCAACGACTTTCGAGATAATATAGATTTCAACATTAATCATTAAAGAACCTTTGAGTAAATAGTTACTGTGACAATTCAATCCTTCCACCATACAATGTCCCAATTAAATATAAGACATGGAATTACTGTCAAGTATTATTTTATTTAATCATATGTATTTCGACTCTTAAATGCACAACTCCAAATAATGCAAATTAGAAACTCCTTTCTAATTTCATTCTGCCTTGGCCAAGGACTCTTGGGTTGTCATTTATCGAATCACATAGGACATTCTCTTCTTTTATTAGAAGTGGTAGATTCTTTATTGATCATACATTATCTCCATGTACAACTTATTATACCCAAGCATACCCTTTGATATACCCTAAGGGTCTTAAGGAATAAGTCAAAGTATAACTCATCATACACAAGATACTATGATGATCTCAAGTCCAAGGATTACTTGTACTACTATCACTACAGGAATTCCTATTGACAGGCAAATAAAACTCCATTAGGTATTCCTTAGCGAGCCACGTCAAAGTGAACTTATTCTCTAATAAGCACCTACATACTTGCTTTAGTGTCTCCACACAAATGATCATGAGATCAATCATCCCCATCCAATGAGCAAGCAACGTATGTACCAATCTATCCGGATTCACTAATCCCCAATTTAGTAATCCAATGATTGGGAACTATTTTAGTTTTAAGCTTTCTAAGAATTTAGATCTCATTAAAATGATCATCATCATTATTCTAAAAGCATTGCTTAAAACTATTGGTTTATCACATATTATAAAATAACATCATGTAGATAATTAAAAGCCTTTAATAAATTAATACTTTTTTATTAATAAATAAATAAGATTGTTATAAAGTATATGCTTTATCATCAAACATGATTGGCTTGTGTGCATACTACTTTCAATCTCCCACTTGCACTAAAGCCAATCGCCACTCATGGTATCTTATACTCTTCTTCTCTAAGTGACGATTATCCTATTTTGTTGGATAAGCTTTAGTTAATGGATATGTAATGTTGTTCATGAGAGTCCACTATCTCTATAGTGATTTCCCATCTTTCAATGATTCTAATAATCAAATGAAAGTGTCACAACACATGTTTAGATCCAAGATGAGACTTAGGAACTATTCCTAGTTCGTAATGAACTTTTATCCAAATAATCAACTTGAAAGCTTCATTTATAGCTATATACTTTGTCTTTATCACTAAACCAAAGAACTCTTTCTGTTTGTTTGGAACCTTTCCGATTCTTCGCACCACTTATTCAAGATAACGCTTTACCTTAAAGTGAATTTTTCTCGTCATCTTGGTGCGTCTGAAAAACTTGAGTCTGTTAAGCCCTCTAGTTTTAATTTAGACCCACCATGAATATGATCACATCCTAGTAGTCTTAGGTTAAGCACTTTAAGATGTTTTTCACCGACTCATAGTGAACTTCTCCATATATGGTGATCGTCATCGTGTCTCGTACATTTCATTGCATGCATGATTGTCACTCATGCGACCTCTCTTTTCGTGAGTCTGTGGGACTATTAAGAGAGATACACTCCATAGCTCATCGACATGAGACATCTCTTGAGTTTGCCATGCTAAACGACTTTAGCATCAAATGAATATCGTTCCTTGGGTTAAGTCGAGCATCCTCTTAAATCTATCTATATAGATTTATATCCCCAATTAAGATACTCTTCCAAATCATTCATGGAGGAATGTTTTAGACAACTTTATCTTCTTCGATGTAGCATTAGTATGTCATTCCTTATCCGTAGTATATCAACATATAATATTAGGAATGTCACGATGGCTCTCCATTTGACCCTTTTGTACACACTATGTTCATTCTTATTTTTGATAAAATCAAACTCTTTTGATTGCCTCATCAAAACGAATGTTCCATATTTGAGAAACTTGCTTCAATCCATTTCTCTGAGTGTCTACAACTCTTACCTCATCGTATGTAACTGGATCATCATCTTCTATGATGTGTACCTCATCATCATCATCTATGATGAATCCATACCTCCCAGGTATCTTCGGTACTATTCCAGATTTATAATTCAGTTGTGGTATAATAGGTCTATCTACAGGTTCCTCTTATTTGACTTATAGTATTTTGTGGTTCTTGAACTCTTCAAGATCTATTATCCTCCCACTAGCCCCTTCAATGATAAACACCTTTATCTTAGAAGGCAGTGTGTTTCGCAACAAACACCTTTTGCTAAGTAGGATTATAGAACATATACCCTAAACTTACTTTAGGATGTCCCACAAATCGACACTTATAAAATCTTGTCCCAAGCTTATCCTTTGAAACCTTTTCACATAAGTTGGACAAACCCTTATCTTAACATACTTAAGATTAGGAATCCTCCCTGTCCATAACTTTTATGGAGTCTTTGAAATGGATTTTGAGGTTACCTTTTTTCGTAGATATGTAGCCATTTCTAGGACATTATCCCGAAGGATCTTTGGAATGTCGGTAAAATCATTATGGACCGCACCATGTCCAACAAGGTACGATTTTTCATTCGGATACATCAATCAATTATTGCATATCGTGATGTGTCCATTATGAGAAAACTATTTGAGATGATCTAGAAACTTATTGCAAGACAAGTATTTATCCTTGATCTAATCAAAGAATCTTAATACTTTGTCAATTTGTTTCACTTTTGAATTCTTTGAACCTTTCAAATAATTCACAATTGTATTCAACAAATATACACATTCAACTCTTTGAATGATCATCTCCTTTTCTTATACTAGTTTGTTCAATTTGTAAAATATATTTTCACGTAAAGTCAAGTATACAAAATCTATTAAGTGATATTCCAAATTCTATACAAAACATTATTATTATAAATAGAACAACAATTGTTCTTAATTATAATACCAAAGATTTCATTGTCCAACAATAAAATGGAAATAATATTTTTAACAAGAATCGGAATACAATAACAACTTATTGACTTAATAGATTTTCCGTAGGCATTGCTAAACTATAAGTTTCTATGGCTAATATGGCAACCTTTGCTACATTTCCGCATAGGATAACTTATATTTGTTTAGCTTTCTACTCGCTTGGTCCCTTCATAAATCTATATTTATGATAACCAAAGTCGGTATCCAATACCCAAGTAGAACCTCGACTTAAAGAAAAATTTACTTCAATCATGAACAAAAGCTGTACAGACCTGAAACTTCACTAAGCTTCTTTGTTAGCCTCGCAAGATGCTTCTGCAGCTTTCTTTCCGATGTCAAAGCTTATATAAAGAGATGCAAAACTCATTTGCTATCCATATCGCTTTTGTTCTTATTATCCTTTGTTTTTGCCTTTCTATATACCTTCTTTGAATCGTTCTTCTTTTAGGAAGATCCTTTGGCCCCTACCAAGAAGACATGATTTTTCTTGGTTGGAAAGTGACTCTCAACATTTTTCAACATGTTAAGCAAATCAAATCAAGGCGATATCTAGCTTGTTCATATGAAAAATTCACAACAATTGTGAAAGGAGTCCGGAGTGAGTGCAAGATCAAATCTTGGCTCAACTCTCCATCCATGACAAAACTCGTTGTCCTAATTGATCAATCAAATTGATTATGTTAAGAACTTTTTGTCTGCATCTTATAGTGCTTATTGGCCATTCTAGATCGGAAGAGCTCCTTAGATATCTCGATATCTATCTGTCCCCACTTTCCTCACCATCAACTACTTGATGTGCGGGAATATAGTAGTAAAGCATCCATAGTTTCATGTCGACGTCAAGCTCGTTACTTTCATGGATGCGAGCATGATCGCATCGAGCCAACTGTGCATCATCTTGCCACTTTCTAAAAGTAGCAATGTCTTCCTCAGAGGCATTGTCTGCAACCATTGCAGGGATAGGCGTATTAAGGACATAAGATAGCTTTTCAGCTATGAGAACTATTCTCCAATTCCTTAACCAATCCGTTTAATTTGGTCTGGTTAATTTAGCATCTAATATGCTTCGCAGTGATAGTAATTTTAGATATTGTAAAATTCTGTAAATGAATTTGTAATTAACAACATTTTAACATACATTCTTTTATTAATTACCAAAATAAATTTAGGTCTTGTTTTAAATTGGTATCTCCCACTATTTTCTTCAAACTATATTACCCTCACTTATATAGTTCGGCAAAATCTAATTAAAGATTTGCTAGTGAGAATAAGGATCCCATTTCAAATGTATATAGCCTTGTGGTGACACAACAAACTATATATAAATAAATAGGTAGACAACTTTACATCAAATACATCAACTATGCAACTCCTTTTCTTTTGCCTCTTAGATTATTTTGATCAAGTGGTGGCACATCCGAATCAAAATTATCCAAGTTAAGTCAAAAACAACCTGTTCAAGACTCCATATATTCAAAAAGAAAAATATCATCCTTGTGGTGACACAACAAAACATATTAAATATTTAATACTCTATTAATTTTATCATGTTGAAGGCTTAACGTTCGATATTCCAAATATCTTTGAACGCTTAGGACTTAATATAAAATTGAGGGGTTTGTTATTAATTTGTCTCATCTTGTTTTAGCTGCATGTATTATATATATATATATAAAATACGCTATTATATTAATTAACATGCGAAGCATGTTTGCATAATATATAATATATATAAAGTATAAGCATGCACATATAGAATACTATATTCTACCGGATTGATTATGGACTTTTATTGTAGTTTGGTTCACTAGAGCCACCAAGTAAACCAAAAGGTCAAACCACAGGGTGCAAGAAATAATATTTAAATATAACTATTACATTTAAAACCGGACTCCATTACAAAACGGGTCTTCAAGCGCCTTGCTCCTTGATCTTTGATCTCTAATTCTTCAAAATTAATTCTAACTATTCCTATTACAAAACTATTTAAAATAAATAGAAACCTTGATCGTGATCGAGGGGAAGTACATAGGAGGAGATAGAATTTATATTAAGAAAAATTAGAGAAGGCGAGGCACGCTGTAAGACCCCATTTAATAAAACCCATACATTCATGCATCCAACTAAAATAAAATCCAATCACATTGAATTGATAGTCCATAATCAATCCCATTTATTATCATACACATCACCATACGCATCAATAAATAACATTCATCTTATGAATAATAAACATTTAATATATATATATATATTGATATCATTTAATGGGCAAATTTATTTAGTATAAAATCTAATTTTGAATTAAAATAAACTCCTTTATTTTAATCCAAATTTAAATCAAAATAAAACTATTTTATTTTAATTTATCCTATTTTGAATAAAATAAACTATTTTATTTTAATCAAAATTTTAATCAAAATAAACTCCTTTATTTTAATTAATTATGGAATCCAATTCCATATATATATATATAAAATCTTTAATTAAAATAAACTCTTTTATTTTAATTAATTATGGAATCCAATTCCATGTAAAAAAAAAATCTTTATTAAAGGAAACACGGATATTCTTTTCCTATTCACAAATAAACTCCTTTATTTTGAATAATATGAAATCTTATTTCATATTTAAATAAACTCCTTTATTTAAGGAAACATGGATTCTCTTTCCTATTCACAAATAAACTCTTTTATTTTGAATAATATGAAATCTTATTTCATATCTAAACAAACTCCTTTATTTAAGAAAAGATGGATTTACTTCCCTATTCACAAATAAACTCCTTTATTTTAGGAAAAATAAAATCCCATTTCAACTCCAATTAGTTATCATGGAATCCAATTCCAAATCTAATTAGTTAGCATGAAATTCTAATTTTAAAATTAAAATAAACTCTTTTATTTTAATATTTAAAATAAACCTTTTATTTTAAAATTAAAATAAATATTATTTTAATTATAAAATTATTAAGAATAATATATATATATATATATATATATAATATAACCCGAAAATTTTTAAATAAAAAGGAATTTCCTTTATTTATTATTTTGAAATAGTAAGGTTGATTTGATTAATGTGGATAGTTATGGGTAAAATACTAAATATTTCAAAATAAGCAAGTGGTTATAAAATATTCATTGTTGTTTGGGAATATTCGTTTGGTCGTGGAATATTCTTCTTTGTTGGGAATATTAAATGCGATGGCATTGATCTTTGTGTGGGCCCCATACTTGGAAAGCGATTGAATGAAGAAAACGCACAAATATAAGTTGTTTAAAAATAACGGCGTAGTTAGTTATTACAATAATCTTGTTAAAATACCGGTGGTTAAAACACAAGAGTACACCAGTATTGCACCAATTATTGATTCTTACGTAAGAAGGCACTACTCAATAATGGTTACAGTAATTACTGTTCAGTATTTTATTTTATTGAGTTAATAATTGCTGCGTTGATATTTTATATTGCTGTTGTTTCAATAATTGTCATTACACAGTATTTTTCATTATCGAAGCAATAATTCATATTATCTGAATAATATTATTAGATAACATTATTGGCAATGTCTAGAAAGTTCACATCTAAGGAGAGGTTTGGTCACCTAATTGCTGGCCAAGAAGAAGAAATTCTTATTGGAAAGCCCTCTTTCCTGAGGCGCACGGTTGTCAATATTGTGATTCTGTAATATTATTTGTGAATAATTAATTATTGATTTATATGATGAGGAAAATATTGATTTTATGTGGATATAGATGGAGAAAAAGTTTAATGTGACAATTGTTGAAAATTGAAATTTTATCTTTTTCTGATAAAATAATTCATTTAAATATATTATTATATTTTAATAATATAATAATGGTGATATTTTTACAACGAATGTGGGATATATGAGTATACGAGGAGGAAGAGTATTTTGTTGCAATAAATGTTTAAAACATGTTAAACATGTCGGTGGACCCCATTTATCGATTTGAAATTTGATTATAATTTTAATAAAATCACCCGTTTGTGGATTTTGGTCAATTTCTATTTGGAATTTGGAAAAACTTTCTTCTGCAAAGTTGTAGAGAATTGAAATTCCTATAAAAACTCGCGAGATTCGAATTTTCTGATGAAAGGGCTATTTATTATGAATTATTGAAGTTCTGAAGCTCCGAAATAATTAATTTTGAAGTTTTAAATATTTTAATAAGAAAACGTTTTTTTTTGAGTTAGGCAAGGTGAGTCACTCTTGGTGGCTGATGGTTTGAATCAGATTTTTGGGTGCGTAGGAATTTAATAATTATTAATATTTTATTAAATTTTTCGCTTTTGGTGTTCTAAGCAATTTCCTATAAATAGGGTGCTTAGGTTAGAATTGAAAATCACACCGTAAATCAAGTTTTCTCTCTATATTATCGGCGTATTCTTGTGAGTATTTTGAGTATACTTTGAGTATTGTTAGACGGTGCAAGTTCCTTCAAGACTATATCAGGTGTTTCAAATTTAAGAAGTCTCGATCTTTCGAGGTAAGGGATATTATTTTTTTTTGTAATGATATTATTTCTTCAATATCATTATCTTTGAAATGTTGATCCAAGTTTTTATCAAATTTGGAACTTTTCATGCCGGGGGTTACTATTCATGAGTTACTATTCACGAGTTACTATTCATGAGATTACTATTCACGAAAGTTACTATTCACGAGTACTATTCATGAAGCGTGAAGATGTTTTTTGTGAAATTTCTATCTTTTGGTGTCTGAGTTACTATTCACGATACGGCAAGACTATTCACGATGTACGGCACTATTCACGATATCTGCAGATTATTCATAGAAAAATAAAATTTCT
This sequence comes from Panax quinquefolius, assembly GCA_020205615.1. Classification (NCBI taxonomy): domain Eukaryota; kingdom Viridiplantae; phylum Streptophyta; class Magnoliopsida; order Apiales; family Araliaceae; genus Panax; species Panax quinquefolius. Next base: position 2,743,854 of record CM035173.1, on the reverse strand, counting down.
TCTTTTCGTCCAAAACATCTATTCGGATACTAACTCGATTGTATCCATGTTTTGATCATTCTTGAATTTTACACCACTATGATTATTTTTGAGGTATTTTTGGACGTGGATAAAACCAAGTACTAATCCTTAATCTTTAATCCTTGTCATTTTGTTTCTTTGGATTCGTTTCTTTAAAAAAAATATTTTTCATCATCCTCGGTCTTAAATGATGATATTATGGAATATCTTTGGCCCGTAGTGCAAAGATGAATGATTTCTTAAGAATATCTTTGCCCTGTAGTGCAAGATGAATGATTTCTGAAGAATATCTTTGCCCAGTAGTGCAAAGATGAGCAGTGTTTAAATGAACATGATTAATGATGAATATCTTCGCCTGTAGTGCAAAGATGAATATTTGATTCAGATGTATATTGATTGATGTTCTGAGGATAAAAGATGAGCGATGAACTTTAAAATTCATACATAGAAGATAGTAGTTTGCATTCTCTACTTAACTCTTCTAATGAATTATTATTTCACTGCGAATATTGATTTAAAATTTGTTGTCTATCAGATTCTATTATATTTTTCCTGTTGAAGACTAACGATAATTTGTTGTATATTATCTTAGTCATAATATTCTTTTCTTGAGCTAGTTGAGCTCACCCTTTTCCTTTTTGTTCCATTTTTCTCGTGGAGGCGAGAATATAGCGAAAGATGTAGTCTGGGTATGGAATGAAGGTTTTAGAAAGGATTGTTTAGTAGTCCTCACCATTTTTGTAAAATAATGTATCAATAAATGTGATGAGGATTTATTTGAGTATAGATATTGCCTCAGAAGATAATATTTGTATTCAAACTCACGCTTTTCTTGTTATAATAATAAAGTTGTAGTTGTTTCTCTGCATCATGTATTGACAACCTCGTAATAGGTGATGTATACCTATTTTGGGGCGCCACAGTTTTGGTATCGAGCTTAGGGATATGATCTCTCATGAGATCGGGGAATAGAACTAGAGGGAGAGACGAGTAAATCCTTCGCTTAGTGTGTCCTACCTAAGCTTATTTGTTAGTTGGTCGATATATAGGGATATTGATATATGATTTCTTAATTAACCCTTGTTTTATGGCAAGATTTGAGAATGTCGATCGAGAATATTAACAATGGAAATGAGACCGTGGAGATGCCTCAGACTCACCAACGAGGAGAACGTAACAACAGTGGGCAAAGTTCCTCTCCGTGAACAACACCATTGAAAGCGAGATGATGAACGAGGGATGTTTAGAAGTTTTTGCAGATTCATACAAAATCGCAGACGAGGAGACTCGTGTTCAAAAATACAGGAGGAAATGATAGCAATTCACGGGTTGTCACAAATGCAAGCGATTCAAAGAGTTGGGACCACCGAATTTAAGGGAAAGCCAGATCCGATCGCGGCGGAAACATGGGTCAAACAAATTACCAAGATATTCGATGTCTTGGGGATGCACGGAGAACAGAAGGTTCCATTCGCCACCTTTTATGTTCCGTGGCGAAAGGGAGTATCATTGGTGGGAGTCTCGTGAAGGCGTACTCCATTCACCGCACTTCAAAGATGTCTTGGGGAGACGCTTTTTGAAGCTATTTAATGACAAATACTTTCCGAAAGTGTTCGCTATATATGAAGGAAGTGGAGTTCATCAGATTGGAACAAAATAACATGGCGGTGTCTCAAAGACGAGGTAAAGTTTGCAGAGTTATCCGGGTTTGCACCTCATTTGGTGTAGAATGAGGAACGTATGACGCGGATGTTTCTTAGAGGTTTGAAACCCGACATACGTCAATATCTCATTTCTCATAAATTTTCTCTTTATTCGGATGTTATAAACAAGGCTCAATTATTAGAAAGCGAGATAACTAGTACTACGGTCAATTGAGGACCACAACCAGGATCGTGATCGGAGATAGCGACAATGAATAATGATGATAACTCGAGAGAAAGAAACAGACGGATGAAATGGTAACCACTCGGTGGTAATCATGGCCATGAAAATAGAAAAGCGAAGTCGGAGGAGATTTTAAAAGAGGAGATTTAACAACGACTATGTAAAGAAGACAAAGCAGTCTTGAAAGAATCGGTTCTAGGGAGGAGAACGACCACCCATTATATGCTACAAATGCGGAAAAGAGAGGACATATCATCAAAGCGCCCACAACAGTTCAAGGTATGCTATAATTGTGGAAAGGAAGGACATATCGCTTCGAGATCAGACAAAGAGCGAAACCTAGTTCAATGGGGACGGTGACTAAAAAAGATCATCCCAAAAAAGTCAAAGTCAACGATTCCGGAAGAGCGTTTGTTGTGGATCGGTCATAATGCGAGGAACCCAAACGAGGTGATCACGGGTAAGCTATTTATAAATTCTTGCGAAGTTTATACCTTACTTGACACCTGGGTCTTTACCCATTCATTTATCTCCGCATGTGCTCAACGTTTAAACTTAACTCAGGAGAAATTAGACTTTGACCTATCTGTGGAAACTCGTTAGGAGAAACTTTCATCACATCCATCGTTTATAAATCTTGTTTGATTCAAGTTGGCACCATCACCTTTCCTGTTGACCTTATCTCTTTAAAGATACTTGCTTTTGATGTGATTTTAGGGATTGATTGGTTAACTACTCATCATGCCAAAATTGATTGTTTTCGTAAGGTTGTTAGTTTTCATATTCCTAACCAACTGTTTATTTAATTCAAGCAACTAAACCATTAAAATCAATCACTATCATATCTAATCATAAAGCTATTCGTTTATTGAAAAGCGGATGTCAAGCTTTCTTAGCCCATGTTATGGATTTGAATAAAGACACGTCAAATTTGAATAATATTCTGTTGTTATTGACTTTCCGATGTATTTCAAGAAGAACTTCCCGTTCACCCCGTAACGTGAAGTTGAATTCTTTATTGATCTTGAACCCGGTACAAAGCCCATTTCTAAAACCCCATATCGAATGGCTCTATTGAACTCAGGAGTTAAAGGTCCAACTACGAGGAATTGTTGGACATTGGTTTCATTCGTCCTAGTACATCTCCTTGGGGTGCTCTCTGTTTTATTTGTAAAGAAGAAAGGCGAGTATGCGACTTTGTATTGACTATCGGGAATTGAACCATGTCACCATCAAGAATAGGTATCCTCTACCTCGTATTGATGACTTGTTTGACCGATTCTGAAGGGCACAATTCTTTTCAAAATTGATCTTCGATTCGGATATCATCATCAAGATTAGGCGAGGATATTCAAAGACGCTTTAGAACTTCGGTGCGGGTATTATGAATTCTTAGTGATGTCGTTCGGATGACTAATGCTCCTGCGGCTTTCATGGATATGATGAACCGAGTATTCAAGGAATATTTGGATCAATTCGTTGTTGTCTTTATTGATGACATCCTCATATATTCCAAAAGTCGTGAAGATCATGAGCACCATTTGAAATTTGGTACTCCAAAGGCTTCGTGAAAACAAACTATATGCCAATTTGAAGAAATGCGAGTTCGGCGAGGAAGTAGCATTCCTTGGGCACGTGGTGTCGAAACATGGAGTATCCGTGGACCCCGTGAAGATTGAAGCAATACAAAGTTGGGAGCAACCGAAGTCGGTGGATCAAGACGTAGCTTTTGGGCTTTTGGTTATTATCGGAGATTCGTGGAAGGTTTTCTCGAATCGCTACTCCATTAACTCGCCTAACTCGGAAGGATACAAAATTCGTTTGGAGCGAAGAATGCGAGAAAAGTTTCCAAGAGCTTAAGAGGAGACTTATTTTAAGACTTTTCTAACAATACCATCCGGTTCGGATGGATTTGTTATCTACATCGATGCTTCGTGCAAAGGGTTAGGATGTGTTCTCATGCAACGTGGGAAAGTCATAGCCTATGCCTCACGACAACTTAAAGAGTATGAGAGGAATTATCCTACCATGATCTAGAGTTAGCAAGTGATCGTTTTGCCGCTAAAAATATGGAGGCACTATCTATATGGGGAGAAAGTGGAGATATATTCGGACCATAAAAGCCTTAAATATTTATTCACTCAAAAAAGAACTCAACATGCGGCAAATGACGTTGGCTCGAGCTATTAAAAGACTACGACCACACTATTCAATACCATCCCGGTAAAGTTTAACGTGGTAGGCCGACGCGTTGAGTAGAAGATCATATCGGAACGAAGTGCGATGATGTCAAGTATACGATAAAGCCAACTTTAATAGAAAAAGTTAAGGTTGCTCAAGCCACCCACCGGGAAATGATGCGTATGAAGAAGAAAGTACAAGAAGGAGCTATTCCTAGGGCGAGAATTGATGAAGAAGGAATACTTGAGTCCACTCTAGACTTTGTGTTCCTAACGACTCGATTTGAAGTACAAGATTATGATGGAGGCACACAATACACCATTTGCAATCCATCCTGGAAGTACTAAAATGTATCGTGATCTTCGACATACATTTTGGTGGAACAATATGAAGAGAGAGATTGCAAAGTTTATCTCGATGTGTTTAACTTGTCGGCGTGTAAAGCGCGAGCATCTAGTACCTAAGGGTCCGTTGCAACCACTTGAGATTCCGGAATGGAAGTGGGAACACATTACCATGGATTTCGTTCTGGGTCTTCCTAAGGTTTCTCAAGGCATCAATGCTATTTGGGTTATTGTTGATAGATTAACCAAGTCCGCTTCATTTCTTGCCAATACGGAGACTTATTCCTTGAACGCCTTGCTAGTATGACGTGAATGAGATTGTGAGGTTGCATGGCATGCCAAAGTATCCATAGTTTGGATCGTGACCCAAGATTCACTTCAAGATTTTGGGTTAGCTTGCAAAAAGCTATGGGCACGGATTTTACGATTTAGTTCAAAGATACCATCCCCAAACAGACGGACAATCGAGAGAGGACTATTCAAACTCTTGAAGATCTATTAAGACTCGTGTGTCCTAGACTTCAAGGGTAGTTGGGATAAGTATTTACCATTGGTGGAATTCTCCTACAACAACAGTTATCGAGCAAGTATAGGTGTGGCTCCATTTGAAGCATTATATGGACGAAAATGTCGTTCTCCAATATGTTGGGATGAGGTGGGTGAAGCAACATTGTTGGGACCCGAAAGTTAAGACGTATGACTCACCGAAAAGATCCAAATGATTCGACAACGTATATAAAGCGGCACAAGATCGATAAAAGAGTTATGCGGATCTTCATCGAAAGGACGTGGAATTTAGTGTGGGGATCATGTATTGTTGCGAGTTGCTCCATGGAAAGGAGTTACAAGATTTGGGAAGAGAGAAAGCTCAATCCACGATTTATTGGTCCATTTCAAATTCTTGACCGAGTAGAAAATGTAGCCTATAGACTTGCGTTACCTCAAAGTATGTCTCGTGTTCATAATGTGTTTCACATATATCTGCACTTAAATATGTGAAAGACCGAACCACGTTATTGAGTTAGAACCGGACGAGATAGCCAGAAGACTTAACGTATGAGGAGGTACTGTCAAGATCTTGGATAGGAAGGAGCATGTCCCACGCCAAGAAAGGTCATACCACAAGTTAAAGTTTTGTAGAGGAATCATGCTATAGAGGAAATGACACGGGAATTGGAAGCGGAAATGAAAGCGAGGTATCCTCACCTTTTGAAAACACCAGTACGTCACGTCAATTTCGAGGACGAAATTTCATAAGGAGGGAGGTTGTAAGACCGAAATTTTTTAAATAAAAGGAATTTCCTTTATTTATTATTTTGAAATAGTAAGGGTTGATTTGATTAATGTGGATAGTTAAGGGTTAAATACGCAAATATTTCAAAATAAGCAAGTGGTTATAAAATATTCATTGTTGTTGGGGAATATTCGTTTGGTCGTGGAATATTAAATACGATTGAAGAATATTAAATGCGATTTGTATGACCGTGTGGGCCCCATAATGAAAGCGATTGGATGAAGAAAACGCACAAATATAAGTTGTTTTTAAATAACAGCGTAGTTGTTACCGTTATTATCTTGTTGGAATACCCGTTGGTTAAAACACACTAATACGCGTTGTTGAGCAAGAGTATTACGGTATTGCACCAATTATTGATTCTTACGTGAAGGCACTACTCAATAATGGTTACGATGAATTCTTATTCAATATTTTATTTTATTGAGTTAATAATTCATTGCGTTGATATTTTATATTGTTGTTGTTTCAATAATTGTCATTACACATTATTTTTCATTATCGAAGCAATAATTCATATTATCCGAATAATATTATTAGATAACATTATTGGCAATGTCTAGAAAGTTACATCTAAGGAGAGGTTTGGTCACCTAATTGCTACCAGAAGAAGAAGAAATTCTTATTGGAAAGCCCCCTTCTCTGAGGCCCACTGGTTGTCAATATTGTGATTCTGTAATATTATTTGTGAATAATTAATTATTGATTTATATGATGAGAAAAATATTGATTTTATGTGGATATAGATGGAGAAAAAGTTTAATGTGACAATTGTTGAAAATTGAAATTTTATCTTTTTCTGATAAAATAATTCATTTAAATATATTATTATATTTTAATAATATAATAATGGTGATATTTTTACAACGAATGTGGGATATATGAGTATACGAGGAGGAAGAGTATTTTTGTTGCAATAAATGTTTAAAACATGTTAAACATGTCGGTGGACCCCATTTATTGACTGAAATTTGATTATAGCCTGTAAAATCACCCGTTTGTGGATTTCGGTCAATTTCTATTTGGAATTTGGAAAAACTTTCTTCTGCAAAGTTGTAGAGAATTGAAATTCCTATAAAAACTCACGAGATTCGAATTTTCTGATGAAAGGGCTATTTATTATGAATTATTGAAGTTCTGAAGCTCCGAAATAATTAATTTTTGAAGTTTTAAATATTTTTAATAAGAAAAACGTTTTTTTTTGAGTTAGGCAAGGTGAGTCACTCTTGGTGGCTGATGGTTTGAATCAGATTTTGGGTGCGTAGGAATTTAATAATTATTAATATTTTATTAAATTTTCGCTTTGGTGTTCTAAAGCAATTTCCTATAAATAGGGTCTTAGGTTAGAATTGAAAATCACACCGTAAATCTGAAGTTTTTCTCTCTATATTATCGAGCGTATTCTTGTGAGTATTTTGAGTATACTTTGAGTATTGTTAGCGGTGCAAGTTCTTCAAGACTATATCCTGTGTTTCAAATTAAAAGTCTTGATCTTTCGAGGTAAGGGATATTATTTTTTTTGTAATGATATTATTTCTTCAATATCATTATCTTTGAAATGTTGATCCAAGTTTTTATCAAATTTGGAACTTTTCATGCTCGGGGTTACTATTCATGATTCTTATTCACGAGTTCTTATTCATGAGTTCTTATTCACGAGATTCTATTCACGAAAGTCTTATTCATGAAGCGTGAAGATGTTTTTGTGGAATTTCTATCTTTTGGTGTCTGAGTTACTATTCACGATATCTAAGACTATTCACGTGTACGACACTATTCACGTATCAGTATTATTCAATAGAAAAATAAAATTTCTTCTTTTCGTCAAAACATCTATTCTCGGATACTAACTCGATTGTATCCATGTTTTTTTGATCATTCTTGAATTTTACACCACTATGATTATTTTTGAGGTATTTTTGGACGTGGATAAAACCAAGTACGAATCCTTAATCCTTAATCCTTGTCATTTTGTTTCTTTGGATTCGTTTCTTTAAAAAAAAAATATTTTTCATCATCCTCGGTCTTAAATGATGATATTATGGAATATCTTTGGCTGTAGTGCAAAGATGAATGATTTCTTAAGAATATCATTTGGCTGTAGTGCAAAGATGAATGATTTTCGAAGAATATCTTTGGCCCGTAGTGCAAAAGATGAGCAGTGTTTAAATGAACATGACTAATGATGAATATCTTTGGCACAGTAGTAAAAAGATGAATATTTGATTCGAGATGTATATTGATTGATGTTACTGAGGGATAAAAGATGAGCGATGAACTTTAAAATTCATACATAGAAGATAGTAGTTTGCATTCTCTACTTAACTCTTCTAATGAATTATTATTTCATGCTGAATATTGATTTAAAATTTGTTGTCTATTGTATTCTATTATATTTTTCCTGTTGAAGACTAACGATAATTTGTTGTATATTATCTTAGTCATAATATTCTTTCTTGAGCTAGTTGAGCTCACCCTTTTCCTTTTGTTCCATTTTTTCTCGGGAGGCGAGAATATAAGCGAGTGCTAGTCTGGGGTATGGAATGAAGGTTTTAGAAAGGATTGTTTAGTAGTCCTCACCATTTTTGTAAAATAATGTATCAATAAATGTGATGAGGATTTATTTGAGTATAGATATTGTACAGAAGATAATATTTGTATTCAAACTCATGATTTCTTGTTGTAATAATAAAGTTGTAGTTGTTTTACATACCACCATGTATTGACAACTCGAGAATAGGTGATGTATACCTATTTTGGGGCGTCACATAATATATTATAAAATAATAAAATAACCGAATATATATATATATATATATATATATATATATATATATAAAACAAATACGGTTTTAATATAATATATATATATTATACCCATGCATTCCTTTTCCGCTAAAACAGGTAACATGATCTGCTAACTTCTTCTTCTTTTTTTTTTTTTTTTTTTTTTTTTTAAAAAAACCGTGCATTAGAAGAACTAGCAGGTTTGTTGTATATTATTTTAATTATAAAATTATTAAAATATTATATATATATATATTACCGTAAATATTATTATATATATAATATATATTACCGTAAATATTATATATATAATATATATTACCGTAAATATTATATATAATATATATATATATATATATATTATATTCCGAACCGTGCATCACTGATAACTTTTGTTTGGTAATTCACGTGTATATATATATTGATAAATCCGGCCACAAAAGGCAATCAGGAGCTTAAAAGGCAATTCACGATTATATATGATGGTTAAATCAATACAATTTAAGAATATATAATATATATTAAATCACCCAAACAACAATCGATCATACTGATTTGATTGACGGTTCGGAAAAAAAAATAATCGAGGATTCATGAACCTTTTTTTTTTTTTAAATAAATTTTATACAATAAATTATGCCCAATTAAATTGTTCTAAACACATATCAATATACATATCAAATTTAAATAATTAATAATTAGCATAAAGGTTTGGCTCGATGCCATCAATCGTTAGGTTTGTAATATTCATAATGCAATCAAAATTGCAAAATTAATGCGAAGCGTGGAAAAATCGAGTTTAAAATTTACAAACCATATACCCGGATCACCCTTTATGCATAATTATTAATTAAGCGAAAAGATAAAGAATAAAATCATACCCTTGAAGATCGAGCTTCCTCAGTACAAGTTCACCTCCAATCCTTTTCGTTCAACTTGAATCCACCGGGTTTGGTTCCTTCCTTAGATCAACATTAGCCACCCAAGCGTTTGGCCTCTAGAGGTGATCCACCAAGGAAAAATAAAGAATTCAAGAAGATGGTGTATATGGCTCAAAACCCTAGTTTTCTATCTCTATAGAAAAAGGTACTCTCCAACAAATTGGAATTATTACGTAGTTGTTAAAGTCAACAACCCCACCACCACCCATAATAAGACTCTCTTATTTATAGATGTGGGCAACCCATCTTAACAATTAAGGAATTGGATTTTATTTAATTAATTAAATTCTTTTAATTAATTAAGCTCCCTAATCTTATTAGGGATAATTAATTAAACTCCTTTAACTAATTTTCCTTCCTATTCCAATTAGGAATAAATGAGAGTACTTATATTAAATTAATTCCTAAACTCTTTTAGAAATTATAATAATAATAATTGTAATAATATTAATAAGACTCCTCTTATTGATTTATATTTAATATTTCTAAAATATTAAATAATAAATATTAAGCTATTTAATTTATTCTATCACCATAGATTAAATTAAATATACATAACTTATATTATTACGATTATGCCATTAACTTCTTAAATAATTATTCTTCCTTTTATGGTGTGACCCTTTAGGTTCTCCATATTAACCCAGGTTGTGAATAAATCAATTAGAACAATTCTAATCTTATTTAAATAAATAAATTAAACAATTAATTTATTTAAATAATATTTATTCTACAATAGGATAAGCCTCCACTAGCGATCAACGACTTTCCGGATAATATAGATTTCAACATTAATCATTAAAGAACCTTTGAGTAAATAGTTACCGCATAATTCAATCCTTCCACCATACAATGTCCCAATTAAATATAAGACATGGAATTATCGTCAAGTATTATTTTATTTAATCATATGTATTTCGACTCTTAAATGCACAAACTCAAATAATGCAAATTAGAAACTCCTTTCTAATTTCATTCTCGCCGCCAAGGACTCTTTGGGTTGTCATTTATCGAATCACATAGACATTCTCTTCTTTTATTAGAAGTGGTAGATTCTTTATTGATCATACATTATCTCCATATACAACTTATTATACCCAAGCATACCCTTTGATAAACCCTAAGGGTCTTAAGGAATAAGTCAAAGTATAACTCATCATACACAAGATACTATGATGATCTCAAGTCCAAGGATTACTTCAGACTACTATCACTACAGAATTCCTATTGACAGCAAATAAAACTCCATTAGGTATTCCTTAGCGAGCCACGTTCGGTGAACTTATTCTCTAATAAGTACTACTACATACTTGCTTTAGTGTCTCCACACAAATGATCGTGAGATCAATCATCCCATCCAATGAAAGCAAAGAACGTATGTACCAATCTATCCGGATTCACTAATCCCCAATTTAGTAATCCAATGATTGGGAACTATTTTAGTTTTAAGCTTTCTAAGAATTTAGATCTCATTAAAATGATCATCATCATTATTCTAAAAGCATTGCTTAAAACTATGGGTTTATCACATATTATAAAACAAAGATCATGTAGATAATTAAAAGCCTTTAATAAATTAATACTTTTTATTAATAAATGAATAAGATTGTTATAAAGTATATGCTTTATCATCAAACATGATTGGCTTGTGTGCATACTACTTTCATGAGGGGAATAGGCGCCCGATGGCGCGTGACGATATGTCACCAAGAAGAGAGAACAACAGTTGGTCATAAGGGAAGTTATAATTTGAAGATTTAATCATAAATTTGGTTTAAAACTTTCTAAATAAATCAAGTGTGTGGGATTTACATTGAATTCACAAATCAATGTAAATGAGGCTACATTGAACAAGCTGTAAGTATGATATTATAATTTTAATTAAAATATTATATTCGATAGCGTGGTAAATAAAAGGAGATTCTTAAATGTATTATTTTCAGGGATGGGGGAAGACAATTGTGGTGGGAGTGGATAAGCCAGGGGCACAGTTGAGCTTCTCGTCTTTTGAGGTTCTCCACCACGGGAAAACTCTTATGGGATCCCTGTTTGGAGGTCTTAAGCCAAAATCGGATATTCACATGCTTGTAAAACGATATATGGACAAGGTAATTTAATAACTTTCATATTTTTTTCTTCTATCATTATGTTTCCCTCGTGAATTAGATGGATGGCTTTCCTTGTAATGTGAACTTTCAAGCAGCGTGCAACTGAAGATGCCCTAATGGCTTTGGAGGTATGATTATTATTATGTCATATTGCTACATTTTCATGGCAGAGCAAAATACCTTTTCTCCCAATTTGTAATTGTCTGTTGTCTTCTTGTCATCACCTCACTTTCCATATATGAACAATTTAATTCTTATTAGGAGTCATATTTTGTTTCTTGTGTCTTCACAGTTTATAAAAAACATCCATGATATGATGGTGAGCATGATGTACAAGTTGTAAGTTTCTCTACTAATTGCACATTTTCTTTTAATTAAAAGAATAATTAAATAAATGGAGCTTGCATGGAAGTTACTCAGGTCTAGAAATGCTTGATTTTTTTTCTTACTAATGTTCAAACCTCTTTATAGGAAGAAAGGTTCCTCAGTTTAATTATGTTATTTTTCTATTTATGTCTTGTCTATTTGCTACTAATTGATGTAGATTTGAATTAACATTTATATGGTCAAATTTTTGTCTTTGTATCTAAATATATATTTTCATATAGTAAGGTTTATTGTTATTTTGTACTTGTGTGTGTATGTGTTTTTGTGTGCGAGAGATATATTTTTCCCGACTCGATGTTTATTTTTGTGGTTTAGCATTATATATGGGTATTTACTATTAATGCTTTTAGAATGTACACCTCCAAAGAAATACTTTTGTTTTCTCGATTTATGTAATCACATATATATATTTCGAAGTTTGATATAGGTTTACGAAAAGAAATAAATTGCCTTCATTTGTGGAGATGTGAAATAATCTATCAAATTTTATTCTAGTTATTTGTTACTTGCCTATGTCTTTCATTTGTTTTTTTGTTGGTAAAACTAAACCATTAACGATCTTTGGTATTGGGTATTCATTAAAGGATTTATTCGTTATTAGTATACGTTTTATTGTCTTTGTTATTTGTAATCTTTGTATGGTTCAATTAAATATTGATACTGTTATTTGGATTAAAATTACTCTCAATTGTATAATGTAGTTGATCATTATTAGTTTTGATAATGCATTGTTTTATAAGGTTTTCGTTTTTGGATGATGTATTTATTCGTAAATAGCTTTGGGTTTGAGTTATGTAATGGTTTTCGAGGTTTAATATCACTTTCTAAGGTTAAATGGCGTGTATAAATAAGTGCATTAATGTGGTGAGAAATACTTGTAAGTTTAAATGGCATGTAATTTTTTGCATATGAGCAAAATCATGTGCCATTTCTTGTTTTGTAATCCTATGTATTGTAGGAATATGGTGCTATATGTTTTTATAGGTGTATCAAACTGCCTCTTCTCTTTTTGTGTGTATGCATAAATTTCTTACCCCTTTTTTTTAATAGATATCAATACTGGCGGATATGTATTATATAAAAGTGCATAACCGACTATACCGAATTATATAGTAATCGACTATCAAAATCTGAACCGGTATGTGATAACAATATGAAAATTAAAAATAGAGTATAATAAAAGAATAACCATGCTCTCCATTATTATAGTTTATAGTAGGGAGGGGTTATATTATTGAAATTGTATTATCTTTTTAACAGTGATAATATGCTACCAATCTTGATATTCACATGCCGGTTGTAGTTTTAGAGTAGGCACTCTTCATTTCGCATTTCATCTATGACATGTGTATATCTTATCACATTGACATCCTATACAAGTCGAGTCATATAATGTGTTTTTTAGCTTTCCATCCTTGTGAACATATTCTTATATATTATAACCTTGTAATGTACAGGTCATATACTGCATAAGCTTGAGTTGGAGTGCTGATGGAAGCACATTGTTCAGTGGATACACAGATGGTGTTGTCAGGGTTTGGGGTATTGGGCGTCTCTAGAAAGCAAGATCTAGACGAGCCACCATCTCTATGTATCCACTGAACAATGTGTTGAAGCAGTAAAAACTGCATTATCAGTTGGGAGTGAGTGTAGGCAGTTTTTGAACCGATTGAAAACAATGTGGGAAGCCATGGAAGGTCTGGTTCAGTTGGGTCTTGTTCGAGCAATTGGAGTTAGCAATTTCACAATATACAATATTGTAATGTAATGTGAATGATATCTATTATGTTGTAATGTTGTAATCAAAGAATTGCTTATAATATCTATTATATTGTAATGTTGTAATGTGAATGATTTTAAATCATGTATACAATATTTTTTTATGTTTTATTTTATATTGTATTTGTGTTTGTTGGATAAATGTACACAATTATTTTTTTTTTAAATTTAAAAAGTCTATAACGACGGTCATCGACCGTAGCTATAGTGTTTTATAAAATACAATCCTATAGCGACGATCGCCGAAGTCATATAGATATCTATAGCTACTACACCATGGCCGTAGCAATAACTCTCAAATGACAGATTAGTAAAAGAGCAAATACATGATTTTGTTATTTGACCTATAGCTAGGGCTTCGATGACCGTCGCTATAGCCGAAAAGGACCGTCGCTATAAAGCTTTTACCAACGGGTTCTATGGCGACGATCGCGCGTGATCGTCGCTAAAACTTTTAGCGACGGTCTTTTTAACTATTATAGCGATATCGCCGCAAATCGTCGCTATAGGTTGATTTTCTAAGTAGTGTACTCTTTCGCGTCGTCGTCGTCTCGATGTCGAGAACCAACGACCACCAGTGCCTTCTTCGAGGCCACGGAGTTCTCGCTTCCTCGATCTCCTTCTACCGTGAGAACGATCCCTAGACACATGTATGGAATGCTCCGGCTCTTTCCCCTCTCGCTGTGGCATCTCTTTATGCTTATCCGCCTTTGATCGAACATGGCTAGATGCTTCGTCTCTTAACTCCGCCACCCGAAGCATCTGCTCGGCTATATCTTCCCTCTGCTTTAACAAGATCTCCAAGGCTTTATCTACTTCGTCTGCTCTCTTCAATGACTTGGCGCCTCGCCCTCCTCCGACCACTTCGGCGATGAGTCCTAGTCGGTGAGCCCTTTGCTCGCCCCCGACCACGATCATGCCCTTTATCAGCATCAAAGACCAACCTCCGTCTGGCTTCACCGTGGATCTTCGGACGGAGATCACCCGAATTATGCTTAGAGGTCGTGCTCTCGTGAGCACTTTAGAAGGACCTGACGATCCTCATCAAAAATACGAGGCGTTGACGAGCTTACGACCATCGCCATCGCCCGGGCGCGTCTGCAGTCTCTCCTCACCATCTTCCGAAGTAGATTAAATGGATGTGATTGAAAATTTCAATGACACTAGAACTCAACCCTCCTTCTAGCGCCAATATTAACGCCAAGATCTTCTCCAACGTCCCAATCACGTAAAGACGCTCGATCTCCGCAGACAAGAAACACGATAAACACCACAAGCTTGACGACCGACCAGTCGGGGGATAGCTTCAGCGTGAGAGTCGAGATACGTGTTCACAAGGTTAACAATGGAGGATGTAATGTACAGTGTATTGAGAGAGATAATAATTCTCGTTGTGTGTGTGTGTGAATATGAATGTGAACGCATTCACGGTTGTGAAGACTTAGTTGATAGGTTATACTCTCTTTTGGGTTCGTGGTACCCACTACTAATCGACACTCACCGATCGCATGCGGCCTATCCACTACCTTTGGTCATTTGTTTATGTCTTGGTCGGTGGCTTATAATCCCATCCATATTAATGCATGGCGGTGTGTCTCGGTCAACTGTCACATGCTTTTCATCATTCATAAAGTCAAAGTAATAGATATTAAAAAGATCTAATGGGTTAGTCTAATGAATCCACCCAATTTTATAGAGTCCAATGGAAACAATATGATAATCAGCCTAAATGACTTTCGAGGTTCGATAATAAAAGTACTAATAAACTAGCTTAAATAAACGAAAGCCCAATTCATTCTACCAAATAAAAAAAAAATATCATTACCCAACACAGATACTCCCTACCTATGCCTGGAAAAGGGAGATTATACACTATATATAAGGCTCGATCTCATTAATTAAACAAAACATTTATTATAATTTTTTTCTCAATATTAAACTTGAACAACTAAATTTATTGTTCCATGCATTTCTATTAAGGATAGTATAACAACTACGTACGTACAGCAGCATCAACAACAACAAAAACTGCAACAGCAGCAAGTATTAGTAAAAGCACATATGCACATGCAACAGCCACAACAACATATATATCACTAAGGGAGTGAAATTATCTATGATCAAATATATCCCTAAGTATAGCTAATACAACAACAAGGAATTAATGGAAGGAATGATGATAGAGATGTTGACACATCTAGTCCTTATTATGATGGTGCTGAGAAACACAGGAATATTGCTGATCACATGACATTGACAGCTAGCTAACTTATTGACTATAGTTAGTTGTAATTAACTAGAGTTAATTGTTAGGTTAACTTTATTTAATTCTAAGCAAGACAATTAGTATAAATAGCTAGAATGATGTAATATAGTTTAGTTAGTTTTTCTTTCTGTACTTAGTTTTCAATACGTACTTGTAAACTTTGCATATGTTAATGAGTTAGAGAATCTTTCTCAATTCCTCAACTGTTATGTCGAGATTTTCCGTTGTTTTCATGGTATCAAAGCCAGAGCTCGTGTAGAGTTTATTTTTCTTTTTCTTTTTTGACATATGTTCATCAAATCTTCAATTCCAGATCATAGTATACAGTCATAGTACTTATTCAAATTCAATTATTTGATTCAATCAGTTATTGTTGTTGATCGAAGAAATTAATTATGGCTTCCGCACCAAGTACACATGAAGGACCAGAGCAGAATACTGATCAGATGCTCGTGATTTTGAATCTAATTCGCATCCGTTGTTTTTACACAATAATGATTATCCATGTATGATTTTAATCTCTAAGAAACATACTCACGGCCGGTGCTGAGAATTATGTTACATGGAAGAGATCAATTAAAATTGCTTTGTCTGCTAAAAATAAGATGACAATTACTGATGGTACATATTCTACACCTGCTGAGAATTCATCATTGTATAATTAATGGATGCGTATGAATGATATGATAATAAGTTGGATAATGAATACTGTTAGTGATCATGAAATCAGTAACAGTATAAATTTATTGAAAATGCCTTTTCTGTATGGACCGAATTGACTGAGCGATTCTCAAACATTGATGGCCATAGAATTTAAATGAACTACAAAAGGATATAAGTACCCTAGGACAAGAAAATTTATCAGCTGATATGTATTTCACAAGTTAAAGGGATTGTGGGATGAGCATGCTGCTCTTGAGGTAGTTCCTAAATTCACATGTGGTGCATCTAAAGCGCAAGATCATGAACAAGAACAGAGGATAAAATTAATGCAATTCTTAATGGGGAGATTTGCAACTGCAAGAGGTCAAATTCTCATGATGAGTGTTTTACCTACAGTAACCCATGCATATTCACTGATCAAACAATATGAAAAACAAAGACAGGGATATCAAACTGGAAACGTTAACACTAATGTCATGGTTTTTGCTTCTAGTTCTGGATTTCAAAACAAGAAGCCAATTTTTAATGCTCAGTATAATTCTAAGTTTAAGCCTTATGTTCCTAAGGAAGATATAGAGTGCAATTATTTCCATGGTAAGAATCATATTAAGGAAACTTGTTTTTCAAGCTTAATGGTTATCCTAAAGGACATTGATTGCATAATAAACCTAATTCTCAATTTACTGGACCTGGTAACACACCTGGAATGACTAAGAAAGACAATATCTACCAAGGGAATTATACATATACTGGCAATTTTCCTCAACAGAATTCTACTTATGTTAGGTCAAAAATAATGCAAGTTCACTCTAAGGAAGCTTCTTCTAAGAATTCTGGCAGATTTGAGCAGCTGGAAGCAAAATTTGACCACTTGCTCAACATTAGTGACAAAGGAAAATACAAAGAATTCTCTATTCCTGATGAACATCTAGCAGGTATTGCCTTTTCATTATGCATACTCATTCTATTAAATCTGGTGTTCAGTGGATCATTGAAAGTGGAGCCACAGATTATATGTATTGTGATATTAATCTTTTCACTTCAATCATACTCATTGCTCCTATTCAAATTGTGCTTCCTACTGGATTATGTATCTCAGTTACAAAATTTGGTTCTGTTATGATTAATCCTAAATTGGTTTTACAAAATGTCTTGTACATTCTAACTTTCCATTATAATCTTTTGTCCATTAGTAAACTTTCACAAGATAGTAATTGTTGTGTCAAATTTTCTATGCATGGTTGTGAGTTTAAGGACCAATATCAGACGAGCATACTGGCAACTGGTAAATGTAAGGATGTTTAATTTATAATACTTAGACATACCTTCTAATGAAAGCAAGGCTATTTGCACTGCTGCCACTGCAAACAGTTTTGTTTGCGCACTAAAGATTAGGCCACACTTCTTATAATGTTCTAGCTAATATTCATGTTGTATCAGACACAACAATTAAAACATTTATAATTGATAATGTTACAGAGTTTATGTGGAAAGAAGTCAAATTGCTACTTTCTGATCTTGGTATTGTTCACCAAAATTCTTGTACTCATACTCTCCAACAAAATGGAAGAGTTTAAAGGAAGCACAGGCAGTTCAGAGCCTTGCACTTTCAAAGTTTTATTCCTAAACATTTTTGGGGTCACACTATTTACTAACTACTATATATATTATTAATAGATTGCCAACATCTGTTTCACAGTTTAAGATTCCTTATGAATCGTTGTTTAATAAGCCTCCAGAATATCAATATTTGAAAGTGTTTGGGTGTTTATGTTTTGGTTTAGAACATCATAGTGATAAATTCGCTCCAAGAGCTATTCCTGCGGTTTTAATAGGATATCCTCATACTCAAAAAGGATACCAATTGTATTCTTTACAAGATAAAACCATATTTGTTACCAATCATATTTTGTTTCATGAACATATTTTCTCTTTCCAAATACTTATATTCAATTCTGATTCGCATCTTTTTTCCTCTTTTTTGAATGATCCGTATTAACGTTCCACTGTCAATCCTTATATCAGTACTCCTATTAATGATAGTACTCCTATTTCTTCTAAGTCGCATGTTTTTCCTACTTTACATCATAGTGCTTCATCCCCACAACACACTGATCCACTTATTCCATTAAGAACATCTTTAAGACAAAAAACTACGTACTCCTTTATGGATGCAAGATTACCATGTTTCTGGCATTCCAAGTGTGAATGCCATCACTGTCTCTAACATACATTTTTGCATTTCCTGGCAAGTATGAATTATCTAATCAGTATCTCACCTATGACAAGCTACCATTTCATCATCAATATTTCCTGGTATCTATTTTTGCACAAACAGAACCATCTTTCTATTATCAAGCTTGCATAATCCCAATTGGATTGAAGCTATGAATAAGGAGTTAGCAGCACTTGAGGCTAATAACACTTGGGTAGTTCAAAATTTAGCTTTTGAAAAAAAATCTATAGGATATAAATGGGTTTATAAGATTAAGCATCATGCTGATGGAACAATTGAAAAATACAAGGCAAGACGAGTTGTCAAAGGTTTTACTCAATCTGAAAGAATTGATTACCATGAGACATTTGCACCTATTACAAAAATGGTGACTGTCAGAACACTTTTGGCCTTAGCCACAGCTAGACAATGGCCTGTGCATCAACTTGATGTCAACAATGCATTTTTACATGGTGATTTAAATGAAGAGGTTTACATGGATTTACCACAGAGTTATACACCTAATTTTACTTCTTCTTCATCTTCTAGACCTGTTTGTAGACTACTCAAATCTTTGTATGGACTCAAGCAGGCATCTCGAAAATGGTTTGAAAAGTTAACTTCAGCACTTTTGCAATTGGAGTATACTCAATCTCATGCAGATTATTCTTTGTGTTTTATTAATTAATACTTCAGACTCCTTCACAGCTGCACTAGTATATGTTGATCGATGATATCTTAGTTTGTGGAAACAATGAGAATCATATTTCAGAATTAAAAGTTTTTTTAGACAAACAGTTTAGTATCAAGGTCGATCTTGGATTGATATCTTATTATCTGGGTATAGAAGTATTCAGAGATTCTACTGGCATGTTTCTTTGTCAAAAGAAATATGCTTTGGATCTAGTCAAAGATGTTGATCTTTTAACTGCTAAACCTTTGAGTATTCCCATGGATACTAATCCTTTGAGAATTCCCATGGATACTAATAAATGATTACA
The DNA here is from genome assembly GCA_020205615.1 of Panax quinquefolius. Lineage (NCBI taxonomy): Eukaryota > Viridiplantae > Streptophyta > Magnoliopsida > Apiales > Araliaceae > Panax > Panax quinquefolius. Next base: position 2,723,980 of record CM035173.1, on the reverse strand, counting down.
GACTGATGAAGGTACTTCATTATCTGGTATTGATGCTTCTTTGTATCGAAGATTAATAGGCAAACTTATGTACTTAATTAACCATCACTAGGCCTGATCTTTCATTTGTGGCTCAACATCTTAGTCAGCTTGTTTCTGTACCAAGAGAGCCTCATTTCAAAGCATTACTCAGGGTACACAGATATGTTAAATTTATTATTGGTCAAGGTTTATGGTTTTCTGCAAATAATTCTTTACAACTAGCTGGCTATAGTGACAGTAATTGGGGAACTTGCATGCAGTCAAGGAGATCAATTACTGGGTATTGTTTCCTGCTTGGTAGTTCTCTTATTTTCTGGCAAGCTAAGAAATAGACAGTTGTCTCTACTCTCTCGTTCATCTGCTGAAGCAGAATACCAAGCCTTAGCCATGACTATTTGTGAATTATATTGTGGCTTCATGGGTTGTTAGTTGACTTACAGGTCATGGTTTCCAAACCAACAATTATTCATGTTGACAATAGTGCTGCCATTAACATTGCCTCTAATTCAGTTCAACATGCTCGCACCAAGCATATTGAACTCGATTGTCATTTTGTGCACGATAAAGTTCTTAAAAGCATTATACAACCAGTTTTTATTTCCAATACAACTCAACTGACTGACATCTTCACCAAACTGTTGGCTCGATATTCTCATTGTGCTATTCTCTCTAGGTTGAACATGTGTAATCCTTGCACACCTTCAACTTGTGGGGGGGATATTAAGGACAGTATAACAACTACAGCAACAACACCAACAATAAAAGCAGTAGCAGCAACAAGTATTAGTAAAAGCACATATGCACAGCAGCCACAACAACATATCACCAAGGGAGTGAAATTATCTATGATCTGCCTAAGTATAGCTAATACAGCAACAAGGAATGGAAGGAATGATAACAGAGATGTTGACACAACTAGTATCCTTATGATGGTGCTGAGAAACACAGGAATATTGTTGATCACATGACAGTGACAACTAGCTAACTTATTAACTATAGTTAGTTGTAATTAACTAGAGTTAGTTGTTAGGTTAGCTTTATTTCTAAGCAAGACAATTAGTATATATAGATAGAATAATGTAATATAGTTTAGCTAGTTTTTCTTTTTGTACTTAGTTTTCAGTACTTGTAAACTTTGCAGATGTTAATGAGTTACAGAATCTTTATCAATTCTTCAATTGTTGTGATGAGATTTTCAATTGTTTTCAATTTCCAATTTTAGTATTGATCTATACTTCAATTTTAAGTTAATCGAAGAAAAGGACGACCCTTGCGGCCTAGAAATGACTGTTCCAACACCTTTTATTTGGGTAGTAGGAAAATATGCTAACCCTCATATTTTGGATTGAATTAAAAGAATTTGGGTGAACGAACACTCTCAAATACGTTGAATTCTTTTTTACTAGAAGTAACCCATAAATATAGCTACTTCTGGATGGCTAGATAAATACTACAACTTTGCTAATTTCAAGGAGAGACTCAAGGAAAACCCCAATCTGTGAATTAACAGGGTTGCATTTCCACAGTTTTGAGGCCATAAATGTTTTTACTATAAATAGGCCAAGTAAAATTCTCTAAAAAACATATGCCCTGGCCCCCAACCCTCTTAAATCTTCACCTTTGGGACATTAGAGAGATTTTGAGGGCAGGGGAAAAATAACATTGATTGAGAAAGACTAATTCAAAAATGACTTCCAAAATGAGTCAGCCTTTCTCAGTGATCCGCCTAGCCTTGCTAGTATTCCTCGCCCTCTTCGCTCAAAACACCGAGGCAAAATACAAAGGCATCAACCAATTCTGCAGGACATGTGATTATAGGCGCCTTTGCAACACGATGGTAAAAGGGGCAACAAATTTGCACGACGCTACCAAAAATGCAGTCCAAGCATCGCTTAAAGTTGCGACAATGCTGCAGAATATGTACCCATTACTTGATCAGTCACTTGCTAAGCTCCCTCCAAAATCCAAAGCGGACGTACTGGCCACATGCCGGGACAATTTTGATAGTGAGGTGGATAACCTGAAGCAGGCCTTGGGTTTCATTGAAAGAAATGATGCTGGCAGCCTCAACTCGTATTTGTCGGCCGCAGTGAGTATCACTGACTGCACTGAGGCGTACAATCAGTTTGGCGCTGTTTTGCCTCCGCTCGTGGCCAAGACTTCTGATATCTTGAGCAAGCAAGTTAGCAACTGCTTGGCAGTGTCCCAGCAAATCTAAATGCATGCATGTACGCATGCATGCGGCCGGAGGCTAGTTATTATAAGAAATTTAGAGGGAAAATATGATTACGTCTTTGATTGTATGGGGTGCTAAATGTTATGCCATGGTGGTAGTGTTATATATATATATTGATGCTACGTACATACATTTGCATAATATAATTATTATTGTTAATGTTATTTAGTCCAACCCTTTTTTGTTGTGCACTAAGAATCATTTGCCCCAAAGCGCCTATACGGAGTTTTGAATTCATGACAGAATTTTGAATCTATCTCATTGAGATACTTATAATGATTACTGTCATTACATAAACCTCTAGGGTTCATATATAATATATTTACTATTTTTTTATGAAAAAAGAAAAGAACGTTCTTTACTTGTTAGCCAGGGGAAAAAAGAATCCACCAGTATTTGAATTTGATCCACATAAGGATAAAAAGGGATGGTACGATTGTATGTACCTTCACAAAAACGAATAATTTAAGCCTAAATTATGTTACATTCATACATTTGTTCGAACAGATCAAATATCAATTAATTTTTTTTTTCTTGAAAATATAGGAAAAGGGATTTATTTGCATAAAAAAAAATTATTTATAAAATATTGAAGTAGTATATTCGTCATTTTCGTAGTCTTAGTATGATTCTTTGACTTGAACCATTGTTCCATCTCAATTAAAAAGCAAATACCGAGCTCTTTGTGCGCCAAGAATGGTACGTATACGTTAAAAATCTATCTTCCCAAACACAAGTAAAAATCTATCTTCACATATCAATCAAAGAAGTTGGACGTGTTTGATTAGGCTAATTAAAAATATGATGGTATTATTTCATTTACATAAATACGATAAGCGTCCCACCCATCTTCACAAATACAAGTAAGCAGTCTCATGAGCAGCTTTATTATAGTTGGCAAAAGTAATAAAGTATTACTCTGTCGGTTTCATAATATAAGATGTTTTAGAGTTGTCTAAAAAAATTAATAAAATGATTGTATAGCATTACATATAATATCAATATATTGTCTATAATACCCTTAAATTCCTATAATTATCATACTTATCTTATACTCCCTCTCATCTGTTTATGAATCGTGTTCATATTGAAAATTGATACGTGTTTAAAAATAATATTTATGACACGAACGCCATTTATGACCATTTATGATACGTGTTTATGTTTATGAATTGTATTGGTGTATTATTGTGTTGTGTCGAAAATTGTCGTCCCTACTCAGCTACTCCACGGAAGCGGGTAAATACATTCCCGTCTAAATATGCGGATCAATTTTGGTTCCATTATAAGCTTATTATAATTAATTCTTCTTCTTTGTTGGAACGCAACTTTGTTTCAAGCTCAAGCTTTGACTTCTCAGATAAGGGATTCATCTTTATCTACCAAATTCCGGTTGAATGTGCCAAAAACGAGATCTACTATTTGTTATACCTCAGGCTCAGGCTGTGTTAGCCACCGATTCTCCTTCTGAGGTAATGCATGTCAATTTCTTAATTATTCATTTATTTGTAATATATTCATTTGTGTTAGAGTACCACTGCCGGTTTAGATACTAAATTCTCATAGCCCTAAATGTTTGTTTGCATTCTCATTTCATATTTTATACTGGCCTACGTTTGTTAGCCTCCTACTCTTTCTGAAAGTGTATTTGTATACTATAACAAATGGGGGAATAGTGCTTCTTATTTGTAGTAGCAGATTTTATTTGACCGAATAAATCAATTTGATCGTTTGTATTATAATTTTTAAATTCTGAATGTGAAAATTGTGGTTGAATGATATTTTTACCTACCTACCCTCGTAAACAATTAAAAATTATATTTAATATCCATCTTTTTTTATATAATTGTAAACAAATTTTGTTATGTACAAATTGATTTTTGAATTATTTTTTTTCTTTAACAAATTGGTCAATAACCAATTTAATGAATGTTGTTGTAGTCTTTTGTTTTGTTTTTTAGACTGATACAATGCTATTAAAAAATTAGTGATTATTACTAATAGTATACTCTATCAAAGATTGTTTACAAATTTATATTTATTTTTTCTTAAATAACATTGTTTATTTATAATTACATAAAAAATTTGTTCATAATATGTAATATATGGAAATACACGTATTTAGACACGCGGTTATCAAACACATTTTATCTTTAGAACTTTTACTTCATTCAATTGATTCAGATTTTGTTATACATTCACACAGCTTTTCATTTAATTTTCTCAAACATCATTGTAATGGATATGTTTGTTGTCAGGCTTGCTCACTGACATTATTGCGGGATTCCTGCTTGTTAATACATAATGAGAAACATGTAAACCGGAAAAGTGAGGCAAGATAGAAATTAATCTTAAAATGGATGAGTTATAATTCAGGATCGGATAATTCAGTAATTTGTCAGGAATTAAAGGTGACAACATTGAAAACTGATTTTTGGATTTTGGTCATACACAAACTGCAAGTGAAGCAACTAAATTCATTATTCATACTGAGGGTGGGTGACATAGAAATAGAGGATAAGCCAAACCAAAAGATGCATCTGTCAACTGAAGTCCTCTTATTCTTGCTACTCTTTTCAGCATTTGATTTTATTTTCTCACTGTGCTAAAAAGTCCCAATTCTGCGGCTGTGTATGTGCTTTAAATCCCATTTTCTGTATAGTCCAGAATTTTCAACTAGACAATAGCAAGCTTCCAGTTGTAGTTGCATCTGATCCGATTGGTCGAGGTTGTTTTGCAGTGTACCGTACCTATGGCTATGGATGCAGACGACAAAGTAGTAGTTGATCCGGGCGTTAATTATTGATGGTGACTTTCCACAATTATGGATGTTTCATCTGATAATGGCACGGCACGGCACGAACTGAGTGAGGATAGGTAGGTATGTCGACAAAAACAGAGGATAATGGAAAACAACGGAATTTGGACTCTGTTTTCATGTAAGACGTATAGGGAAAACCTCAACCCCACCCAACCCAACCCAACCCAACCCAACCCACTTCTTAAACTCAATCTTACATAGTGTAGTGCCCACTTTCCTCCAATTTCCCCAGGTCAAAGTAGATCCATATTCAAGTTTTCGCTTATTTTCAGTAAATTATTAGAAGCACCGTCCATCTTTGTTAGATTCTTGATTAGTTTTCTTAGCTTTGACCTATCTAATTGTCGTTATCTTTTTAATACACCTTAAGTTCGGGCCAACCATCATAGTAGTTTGTCTAGGCTCTTTCTGTGGCTAAATGTCATTATTTTTTTTAAAGGAAAAAAAAACCTTGACGCCTAATGTTTATTAAGCTATGTCTAGCAACTAAATTCCAAACATTTGGATCCAAAGTGAGCCTCAATTCTATGAAATTGAAAGTGCTCTTTTATTTCCATTTTAAAGATTGGAGTTGGATTGCCAAACATAGTCTTAATGACACTTAATATAATCAGAAAATACAATGAGTTCCTCCTGAATTAATCATTTTCTTGTAAATCAATGAATTACTTGTGTGTGTGTGTGTGTGTATATATATATATATATATATATATATATTATAGAAAACTACATTAATTTTTGTATAAACTTGCAGGTGCATGTAATCAACACAAATTGATGCAATAATGGGATATTCCCATAGAAAGGAAGGAAGGAAGGAATGCAAAGAAATCAAAGATTTGGTCTCACATTGGTGTAGTTGAGATGAGAAACATCATCATCATCATCATCATCATCATCATCATCATTTTGGGAGGGGAATGATGGCCAATGAAGATGGTTCCCACAGCGTGGCGATGGATGCCCACCCCAAGCGAGTAAATCTGGAAATGACTAGTTAATATTTTCCCAACGTACAATTCCCACCCCTCCCAACTTATTTGATCATGGTTTAGGAAAATCTCCGCTTGGACATGGTGGGTGCGTCGTCACCAACAGATACCTACTGTAGTACTCTCTTTCTTTTTCAATTACTATCAGTATATTCGTAATTCCCATTTCCTTAAATTCCCATCAGGCTAAAAGAAAAGCTTATTAACATGCCTCTTGGACACAATCATCACCATTAATTCCATGGTCGGATGGATGCCTTTAGTTCTCCATATATATATATATATATATATATATATATATATATATATATATATATGGTCATTTTCAAAAATACTTGCTAATGTTTGCTGTCCATTGGTTGTGAATAAAACTGTCATCCAAATTATTAAACAAGTACCATTCTTTTTTATTTATTGGCCATGAAACTACTACCATTCATTCTCATGATTTTATTCTCTTCTTTTCATATAGTGGGGTTCTATTTCAATCTGATCACTTGCGCTTTTTCTTATAAACTATTCCAAAGTTTAATTAGATGCTTTGATCATGAAGGAATATTGCAACCTAGATAAGAGGTATATATATATATATATATATATATATATATATATATATATATATATATATATATATATATTTTTGATCTAATTTAGACTTCTTTCTACTTCATTCATTTTGTCTTCCCATTCTATGCTTTAATTTGTTTTACTTGGTTGCTATGAAGTCGAAAGAATTGGAAGGACATTTTTGTACATTTCTAATTAATATTCCGATCCCCTATCCTTGCTCCTCTCATTTTGAAGCTTTTCTAATGGAAGTTAATTTAGACCAGTAGAATGAAGAGGTTCATCAAAATTAACAAGTCATTTTATATATCAACTTTTGAAATGATCATGGAATAGAGCTAGTAGATAACCCTTGAGCAGCTATATTAATTCCATTGGGGAGCGTTTATATATATTCAAACCCACCAAATAGTGTTGCTCATTATTCTCTCTGCCACAATCTTTTTTCTTTGTCATTGAAACCTAAAAAGCTTACTTTTGGTTCTTCTTAAATACTATATAATAATTACAAACTAAAAAACTGAAACTCAAATACTACAACTTAAACCATTTCTTTACTTATTTTTTTGGAGGAATTATTTTTGGCTATTTAATTTGTGATTCGTCCGGAAAGAAAATGACCCTGTTATAATTTGAGTCTATCTATATGTTGTGGAATTTGGTTCTAATTCCTAACAGCTTTCATTAATTTATGCTAGCTCACCCATGTGAGCTTTTAAAAGTTTTTATTATTCCTGGTCGACTAGCTAGTTGATTTCAGACTAAATGGTCCACGCATTATAAAACTAATTAGTGTCCTTTTTTTGTGCACATTAAATAAAACAAGAGAAACGGAAAGCACATTTTTTCAACAAAAAGGAATTAGTTTCTGCTCATAAGATAAGATAGTGTCACTATATATATATATATTGGTCCTCCTATTATGGAAAAAAAATGTTTTACTTTTTTCTTTTTTCTTTCCTCTGGTTGATATTAATGCTTATGAATATTAAAATTTAAATAGAATTAACCGTTAGTAGACATACTTTTTAAAAAAGAGATATATATATATATATATATATATATATATATATATATATTCTTCTTAATACTTCTTTCTTTCCAAAATATATAAAAAAAAATAATATGTAAATGCAGAAGAAAAAGTTCTTAATATTTTAGAACGTATGAAATATTAAACTATCATGGGTATAGGGCATCTAAGTTATATATTCTAGTTTATATTATGAATTTATCAAGTTTCTCTTTTTACCGTTTGCACTTGGACTATAATAAGTAAAATTTATTATTGAAATACAAAAAGTTAAAAAAATATATTTGAATATGTGTCCTACTTAAATCTTGATATTTAATTAAAAAATTGTAAATAAAAGGATTTTTTTTTTGTAAAATTGATTTTCATGGATCTTTGATATTCTTTTTTTTAAGGAAAAAAAATGTAATTTATATTTTTCCCTTCATCTACTTGGAGCAGCCCGAAATGGTAACCTAAGCAAGTCCAAAACGCGCATGCATATGCATGGGGGACGATTGATAGCATAAGCATGCAGCAGGTGCGCATACCAGCATAGACCAAGACAAGATATGTTGCTTATTCCATTACCATACATCAGTCACCGCGATAGCTCCAAAATTAAAAACTAATGTATTTTATTGCTCAAATTATCCAAACCCAAATTCCTTATGTTTAGTGAGTAAACAAGCATATTTAAGAAAAATTAGAAAAAGGTGGTGCTTTATTAATTTATTTAAAATGTGAGAGGGCCGGCCGGGTAAATAAAAAAGAAAAACAGGGCAGCTGACAGAAAGCACGTCCTAGGGAAGTGAGAAAGAGAAACATCAAATACCCTAAGGCAAAGCAATTGAAACTACTTTGGAATTAAACCCAGAATCATCATCATCATCATCTGTAATTCCTATTTGCCTTCAGACTAAACGTAAAGAAGAAGAAGAAAAATAGCCCCCTAAAGTTTCAGTCTTTGTATTGGAGACTGGAAACACAACCTCCACACACCCATTTCCACCCCTCTTTTTCTCTACTCAATTCTTTCATAACTTAAAAACCTACCCTGCATATTTGGTCACGACGCAGGCCATTATTTCTTTAGTCACATTCACATAGGTTCAACTCAAGAAAAACGCATAATCCATTTGCTTGTTTTTAATTACTAGCTCATATCTGGAAGTTCTGTATATCAGAACATTAAAACCAAGGTATAGAAGCTAATTAGTGGAGAGAAAGAGGAGAGAGAGAGGTTATACTATGTCTTAATTGGAAACGGTGAGAAAGTGAACTGGGTTTCTTGGAATGGTTATTTTATGTTGGATGGAATTAATGGAAGGTGTGATATTTCCATGGCCAAAAACTTTAGAGAATAATTGGAGTTGTTTTGATCACAGAAGAAGACAACAACAACAATGTATACAAGCAAAAGCGGTTGGATTAGAAGAAGAAACAGTACATACAAAATATTCCAACATGGTGGCTTCTTGTTACTGCAAAGTCTCCCCAATCATTTCAAGTTTTGTCTTCTTTCTTTTTTTTACTTCTTCTGTTTCTCCAGTCTTGTCATCTAAAACCAACGATTTTTATCAATCCAATCAAACTTTCCGGCCTGGAGAAGAGTTGCAAAAGTTGAAGAGGATTAGAGCTCATCTCATGAAGATCAATAAGCCTTCTGTCAAGACAATTCAGGCATTTTTCTAGCTTTCAACACTGTAAAAGTTTTATTTCTTTTTTTCCTAATTATTCCCTTGTTTTTTGTTCTGTTTCTCCTATTGGGTTCTAATTTTAATTTTCAAATAATTGCAGAGCCCTGATGGTGATTTGATAGATTGTGTTGTAGCTCATCAGCAACCAGCTTTTGATCACCCTCAATTGAAAGGAAAAAAACCATTGGTAATTACCTGAATTATACTCATTATTGCATTCATTTAGATTTTCTTTTATTAGCTAGTTTTTTATACTTCTTATAGTAAGGTGTTTCAAATTGTTTGAAAATATTGTTGAATTTGTAGGATCCACCGGAGAGGCCGAAAGGCCACAATCCGTTGGGCAGAGTATCAGAAAACTGTCAGCTGTGGAGTATGTCTGGTGAAACATGTCCTGAAGGAACTGTTCCAATTAGAAGAACAAATGAGCAAGATTTATTAAGAGCTAGTTCTATTAAAAGATTTGGAAGAAAAATTGGTAACCCTATTAGAAGAGACACTTCCAGTGATGGCCATGAGGTTAGTGCTATGAATAACAGAAAAATTAATTAGACGTACTAATTATTCACTAATCTATCCTTTGTTTTTTTAGGTTTAACATAATTTAATTATTAACAAGTTACATTCCTGACAGAAAGATGTTCTTGAAACTGGATTAATTTTTCTCCTCAAATTAAAGAAAGAAAGAAAGAAAGTGTGAAGTTTTCCTTCTTGTCTTGAACAAATCTACAAGTTTTAGTCACTGGTTGTTCTTTATTTCATGCATTAAATGTTTGTGTCAGATTTTTCCTTTCACACATTGCAGACTTTCATGGTTTGCTTACTTTCACCTTCTTTTTTAAAAAAAAAAAAAAAAAACTTCGTCAACCAAAACTAAATTTCTTTTTAATTTCTAAATCCCTACTTCCGACTGTTTACTCTCGTGACATCACTACTCCCATGCATTCAGAAACTTCTAAATTACCAAATAACTATAAGCTTAATATTGACATTTAGTGAAATATAGAAATAGGCATTTTGAGACATAATTCATACTTACTTGCATGTTTTTTCTCAAGAAAAACATTCATTTATATTTCACTGGATTACATACAGCACGCAGTTGGGTATGTTACTGGAGAAGAGTATTATGGAGCAAAAGCCAGCATAAATGTATGGGCACCTCGGGTGGCTAGCCAATATGAATTCAGCTTATCACAAATGTGGGTCATCTCTGGTTCATTTGGCGATGATCTTAACACCATTGAAGCTGGTTGGCAGGCATATATGTTTAGAACCCTTGATATATTCTGGGATTTTCAATTTTGCTTGAATTCCCTGAAAATTTATTAATTAATTTTCTTCTCCGATCCTATTAGATCATAATCATATATCGATATTTGGAGCTTAATTAAGCTATAAACTTTTATATAAATTTTTCTATGAACTTGAATATTTTATGAAATCTTAATAAGAAGGTTCTTCATTATGATTTCCAGGATTACTTCTGAAAAAGGTAGCTAGAAAAAATATATTTTTATTTATATATTGACTTGTATAATCAATGGTACAATGAGTTAGAGTAGTATTTTAAAATTAAGACATTGAAAACCAATGTAGAAAATATATATATAGTAGTAATTCATTTATTGATCTGATCTCCCCTCCGGCCCACAGGTTAGCCCGGAGCTGTATGGAGACAACTATCCTAGATTCTTCACTTACTGGACTGTAAGTGGTTAGCTTATTGCTTCTACGTACTAATTCCTTGGTTAATGTTCCATATATTCTCACAGCTTTATTATATATGTATGACACACGTAATATATAAGAAATGAGTTAATTACAGAGCGACGCATATGAAGCTACCGGATGCTACAACTTGCTATGCTCGGGGTTCGTTCAGACTAATAATAGGATAGCAATTGGAGCTGCAATCTCTCCAACATCATCTTACGGTGGTGGCCAATTTGATATCAGCTTATTAGTATGGAAGGTACGTACGTAACTTGTTTGTTTGTTTGTTTGTTTCTAATTAATTAAATTAAATTAAAGACGAAATATATAATGTGCACAGGATCCGAAACATGGAAATTGGTGGCTAGAGTTTGGATCGGGGGTTTTGGTGGGTTATTGGCCAGCAGTATTGTTTACACACCTTAGAGATCACGCAAGCATGATACAATATGGAGGAGAAGTTGTTAATAGTAGGATATCGGGTTTTCACACTTGGACCCAAATGGGCAGTGGACATTTTTCTGGTGAAGGGTTTGGAAAAGCTTCTTATTTTCGTAATTTACAGGTTGTGGATTGGGACAATAGCTTGATTCCATTACCCAACCTCCGACTATTAGCTGATCATCCCAATTGTTATGATATTCGAGGAGGGATTAATAATGCCTGGGGGAATTATTTTTATTATGGAGGACCTGGAAGAAATTCAAAATTATGTCCCTAGCATTTTTTATAAATAAATATTCTAATTGCACAATAATGGATTGTTCACCTTTCATCTTTCTATTTTCCATTTAATTTTTATTCGCCAAATGTATACATTTTGCAACAAAGACAACATTAAGATGAAGGTGGCCCTGGTCCGGGCCCCTTTTTTTACGAGATTTAAGTATGATATATAATATGATATATGTTATATATATATATATATATATTGATGATATATGTTACTTAAATCTCATAATCTCTAAATAAAATAAAAATAATAATAATAATAATAATAATAGTAATTATAAATGAAGCTAGCATTCAAATCTTGCACATGTACATATTTCTAAGGATGCGTACCATTACTACTATTATATATGTATGCCAACTATGTTAATAATGAATCTTGCATTTTACGTTACTCCATATGATGTATGTTTCCACTTTAACACACAGAGTATATAACATCTTAGTCAATACACACATCGAAATATCTTAGTTACACATTAAAAAATATAAAAAAAAATTATAATAATAATATTTTTAACAATAATATAAAGAATTAAGTTATTAATAATACTATTTTCAAGTTATGATCTTTTTAATGAGCCTGTAAGGGATTAAAATGACCGTAAAAAATATTATTAAGTCAGTGGTTTAAGACTTTATTTGAATAGATTTGATTCAAACTTAAGATTTGACCTGAAATTTATTTTGAAATCCAAATTTGATCCCGATTGTTTCAAACTATCTGATTATTGTATTGCAAGTAGCGCTTAATTGTTACATTTGCTTATAATAAACTACTAAATGTATGAGTGCCTTTTTATTTAACAAGTCATTATTTTTAAAGAATGTTACGTTACGCATCAACTAATTTTGAATGTAAAGGCTTTAACATGACAAATCAATCATGAAAAAGGGGTGTGGGCGGTGACGAATAACTTCTAGAGGGCAAGTCTAACACACGGACTCATAAATTATGAGTTTTTTTTATGTATTGTTACAACGTATGTGTATATATAAAATAAATAAAAATTAAAAAAGATATTATTTTATTTTATTTTATCACGCCGACTTTTATATTTATCACAATTCTACTTCATTATATATTTGTTGAGATGTATATCATTTTTCAAATTTTACTACTGAAAATAAAAATCATCACCAACTGTAAGCAGGTGGATATGTCAACTGTAACTTCATGTAAGAAGTTTACTCCCGTAATTCGGTTTGTATTTTGTTTGGTCCAATGGGCCTAGGCTGGTTGGAGCAATGTGATACTGGATGGTAAATGTTACCAGCTCTCTCATATGTGACGAAGTTACTACTCATCAACAATTACAACTTAACTATCGAGCACGTAGATCAACTGGTAAGATAGTTGTTTTAACTTAACTAAGATTCTCGACTCGAGACTTAAAAATACACTTGCGTTAAATCTCGATAAGAAGAGCTTTGTTATCCGAGTGGTTCCACTCGGCTCGAACAAAATTACTCCCGCACCAAAATATAGACACTTATGGTCTAGACAAAAAAACTACTACAACTCTAAAATATAAATTAAAAATGGAGGGAGTATAATAGAAAATGAGGTAGAGCTAACTCGGTGACTAGTAATAACACGATTCATGATTGTAGTTGTCTCCAACTCCAAGAGTCCTTTTAAGACCCGACCAATTCGAGTTTGGGCTTTTGTTGACCCAAAGGCCGAATCAAACTTATAATATTTTTTTGATCCACTAATTTGTAGATTTAGATCTGTTGGATAAATACTTTTCTTATCAAGTAGTTGATAGTCCGTACAATGCACGGGCTAATTTGAATAATAGATTGTATATATCACTTTTATATCTGCATTGTAATTCCTTTTTCTATAACACACTTCAGATCAAAACACATTAATTATATACACCATTATAGCCATTGTAAAAATCTAGTCAGAGCTTACTAAAAAATTGTTAACGTCATTATAATTTTAATTGAATAGAATTACATTCTATGTAACCCAAACCATGAGCCCTTTTCAACGACTCACTTCTAAGTAAAAGGTTAGAACACCACTCGGAAACAATTAAATAGCAACAATTGCATAAGTTGTACATAAATATCATATTCAAGTGACCATCAGGCCTGCTTGTTCACCTTTACTCTCTTCATTTTGCTCTCTTCATTTTGTCCGGCTCCTCTAAGAATTTCAGACATTGCTTGTTTAAGTAAAGAATATCTGAATGGTAAGCATTATTAAACAGAATATAGAAAGCATATATTAGAGTATGATGCACATACGAATTCATTTGTAGAAAAAATGACAGATATGTAAGAATTGAAGGGAGGGGAATGCAAAGAACTTTTACTCTGTTGAGCTTCCTTAAAAAGTTGTCAAATGTCGGTATGCATCTTTTATGGCTGAGGATTCATACTTTGCAACTGTCCCAGAAAAAAATATGCAATCGGTTCTGTTAAGTAACCAACTGCTCTAAAAACGTAAGCTATTATAAAAAGAACACAAAACCAATAATATCTCCTTATTGTTTTTCACAAAACCAATAGCAACCTCCCTTCGCAAATGTGCTCTTTCTGAGAGTTCAGCAAAGGATGGATTATCCCCCTCCTTCATGTAGAGGGTAACATCCTGTCAGAAAAAAAGGAAGACAAAACATTCAATATTTAGTCACGCTCCCCATGTCTTAGTTTAAGGGATCTTTCTCTTTCAGATGTTTCAAATTAGATGCCCTTACTGAAATTTAGGCTACCAAGTTTCGTGATCATCTAAGTTTACACATCTTGGTCAATGGTCCTTGCACATTAGGTAATGTAAGAACGATATAGCATATCCTCATTTTGAAGTGGATGGGAGATTACAACTATGACTTCAAGCATATACTACACCAATGGCGGGGGAAGAAAATTTGGAGCATCTAAAAATAATATCCGCATTAAAAAGAGAAAGTGGCTATGTTAAATTTTATGAATAATTGTAGTGGTCAAAGCAATGTGGCCGATATATATGTGATAGTACACCAAAAATGACATAGTAGTTTCATCTATTTAATGGAGAGTCAATAGGCCACAATGAGCTAATTGTAAGGATCAAACAGATTAGATATACAATAATGTTTATATGAACAATGACTGACATACTATAACTCAAGTAATGCATGAATCTCCCATACATGGGAATGGTCAAGGTTTGAGCTACAGTGAAGGTATTATTTAAAAAATTGTTTGTAGCTGATATGGCCATATTTCGTTGTAAATTTTGAAGTATTAATAAGAGGGGAGAACAAACAGCAAGGATACAAAGTTAATTCAGTATCAATGTAAGCATCCTTTCCATTCCCTCATTTCATATTAGTGGGAAGCTGTGCAAAAAAAAATTATTACCCCAAGTCAATCAAGTGTCAACAACACAAATCTTAATGAGATGCGTGCAACTCTGAGAAAGCAAATTGTGTAAGAAATTTCCTCTAAATTCATTTGGAGAACCAAAGTAAAGTGACATTTGAGTATTATCATTTCATGGTTAAAGTTTTGAATATTCAAATTAGTAGTTTATTCCATGAATTGCATATACCATACTCCACTAATAACTTGAAATCAGATCATTCTCAGGCAATGAGTTAAGCCTCATTCAAAAATTAAGCACCAGTTACCAAGTGCCAGTTACTAAGATTAGAAAGTAACCTGTGTTGAAACGCAGAGGGTATGAGCAAGCTGTGTCTTTCCAGATCTGAATTGCAAGTTGATAAAAGTATAGATTAGATCAGAAAGTTAATTTAAAAAGCAATATCTCTCCAAATTGTTTTACAATATTTGAACATATGATGAATGATAATATGGTTCTCACCTGAATTCTTCAAAAGCTTCTGTAATCGAGTTAGTTTCTATACCGACTTACGATCATCCATGGTCTTAACCATTCTTTTTGGATTGGCAAAATGGGATTATTTGTTGCAATATAGCTGCATGGTTTCCTTTTAAACTACTTGCATTTGCAAACATAATATAAGGATAAATGCATAACAAATTAGAGATTCATCAAAATGATTAACTTAATAGATGATAAAATAAAATTCCTGACAAACAAAAATATACGTCAATTCTAAACTTTTACACATGTAAAGAAGAAATCTTCCCCATCCAGATGACATATTGACAATGACCCTTGTTTGCCCTCAATCTTGATGGATCAATTGATTTTTCTTGCATAAATAAGCGAGATAAATACACAAACTCAACACACGAAATTGTTGGGTATGTAAAAAATGAATACCATGAAGCTAAGAAACCTTGCGAATATCTCGATATTTTTTCTCTTTGACATTTTATCAAACGGGTAACTTCAGATATGGGCAGATACATCAATAAAATTGGAACAAATCAAATTTTTATATGTAAAAGTAAATATAAATTTGGAGGGAGAAATAGAATAATTGGGGAGGTTTAAGAAAATCGGGATATATATAGAGAGTGAGAACCATGCTCACTCTCTTCCCCTCTCTTCCTCCAACCTCCCAACACCCCTGCTGCCCCTAAAGAACAAACAGAACAACAAAAAAGATAAAGCCCTAATGATACCTGTTAACGCCAAGATCTTTCTCCACGTCCCAATCACCAAGACGCGTCCGATATCCTGCACAGTTCAACAAGTCAACACCAAAAGCTTGACGGCTTGACCGTCGAGGGATAGCTCCGGCGTGAGAGTCAGTATCGGCGATCACAAGGTTAACAATGGAGAGAAAATAATATCTAATGCCTGAGAGAGAATAATCATATGATTGTGTGTGTAATATTCTGTTACTTACCTCCTTTGTGATCCTAGCCTCATATGTACTCCAATCCCGGTTTACCGTGCCACCCATCACCTCCTGACACCTTTTCCCCACTCCCGGTCATTTCAGCCGAAAGTATGTAGCCTATTTCCTCACCTGCTACCACTCTTTGCCACCGCCGGTCATCTGAGTCACATCCTCATTAATGCCGTGCGAAGGTGGCGGTATATAGTAGTCAACTATTATTTGGCATAATGATTACCGGTCAAAGTTGGGTTAAGTGGCAATTTGTATAATGGGCCAATTCAATGACTAAGCCCAAATAACGAAAATGACCCAAACGACCGGATCCAACCGAAAGGACCCAATGAAATAATCAAGTAATTAGGCCCAAATCATTCGGACCAATCAGGACAAGAGTAACATAATCCAAGGGAGGAGCCCATTAAGTCTGGCCCAATAAGGAAAAGGATTATGGCCCAACATTGCCCTTTAGTCTTTTATTAAACAGGGTGTTTAATGAAAGACTATAAACAAAGATATAGCCCGTGACATAACGAATTATGATAAGTCACAAAAGGTCCAAAGTGAAACTCACCAAAGCCCAACAAAATCGGTTCAAATTGATATCAGAAACAGAAATGGGAGACCCAATAGACATAAGTCCACTCCGGTTAAGATATTTAGACCCAAACCGACGACACCTCTTCCAATTCACCATCATTGTTTGTGAATTAATTCATGCGCCCTCGACACCGTGGTAACCATCAAGATAAAAGATAAACTTTACCAATTCGGCGGGTTTACGCCGCCAATTTGAAATTTGAACCTTTGAGCTTTCTTCTCCTTCCCGAACTTCCTTCTACATTTTACGAAATCTCAACAATGGTGACCGTGAACTCTAGCCAAAATTCTCCCCTTGGCGTGACTCCGTAAGACCGCTTCCCCAATCCAAACCCCTAACCAAGAGGGTTCGAGTTCAAACCCCAATCTACGGCAACCATGGGGAAATCCACCCGATCCCTTCTTCACCACCTTCCGACTTCTTGAGGATCGGGAAGCAGTTTTCCCATGCCAACATCCCATCCACCGTCACGGAATCTAAGATACGTATCCTCCGAACTCGCCATCGATTCACGATATGTATCTTATAAGGGCTCCCGCTCTGAAGAAGCGCATGTATCAAATGACCCGGATGGTTGGGTCATTATGCCACCACGTTCTCGGAAAAGGGATTACTTTACCCTCCATGCTTTCGTTGTTACCCTCCCAGGGTTCATAGGAGTGGGTTTTGCCCAGTTGGTGCCCAATTCCTATATCCACATCCTGGCATTCATTGCCTTCTGATGTCATGAATTAGGGATTCCTCCCTCTGTCGACATCTTCTTCACCCTCTTCTCTGCCGGTAGGTCCCAGAAACGAGGTTTCAAAATGTTGAGCAAGCAGTCTCCTCGACCCAACACAGATTTGAGAGAGAGACCACGATGGACACCCCTTCACAACAACAAGGGTTGCACGAAAAATGGTTTTTTGTTACGAGACCCGAAAGCTCTTCTCTTCCAGATTGGACTATCTCTGATCGGGTCTCTGCTGACTTTGGAGATATCTCTGAAGAGCGTGTGAAGGAGATGGCAGATTTTTTGAAGAAGATTCCTCCAAAGAAATGGAGTTTTACGCTTCTGACCAAGCAAGTCTAGCTATATGACCACAAATGTAAGTTTCGAACAACTTTATAACACAATTTTTGAGATATCTAGGTGATACGGGTTCTGATACATGGTTTTTTGCAGTGTCTCTGATCAAACCAACTTCTTCGAAAGTGAAAGAAGCTGGAAGACTTTTGGCGGGAAGAAGAATACGGATCGCGAGTGAAGAGCATCCGATCAAGAATCTTCCGGTGATCCCTTGTCACCGATCCACCAACTATTTCTCTTCAAAATGATGAACCCCAGACTGATGAGCCCAACGTAGCCGAAGAATCCCTCAGACCCCGCCGAAGGAAAAGATCCGCCAAGAAATCCAAATCCACCCAAATAGGAAACAAACACGAAAGTGATCCGGAAGTACCTCCCGAAGCAATCCCACAAGCAGCCCCCGCATCCAACCCTAGTCCTGCACCTTCTGAATCTATCCCGGTGAAGAGAAGTCTGCTTGACATACCTTTGCATGATCGGGCAAAGGTTCTCCGTGTGAAAAAGATAAGGACGAAGATAACCCCCGATTGCAAGAAGAGCTCAAGGTTCCATCGTCTTACCGACATCCTCCAATAGTCCCAACTGAAATTCAAGTGCACGATGATGAACCGATCGGATCGTCTCCCATCTCATCCCGAAAAAGGAAACATCCATCGGATAGCCATCCGAGTTCATCCTCTCGCACCTTCACCAATCCGAACCCACTCTGTTTCTGGTCTTCTTCTCCGAAAATATACATATGGACCCTCGCCATTCGTAATCAATCCATGCCCTCTCCTCCAAGGCGATCGACTTAGAATTTCAAAGATGACGCTATGGCCTCTCCAACCATGTGGCCTCGATTTAATGCCAATTTTCCTTTCAATCTGCTCGACGCCTTCAGACGTGAAACCAATGACCATCGATTCGGGAGCAGATTCGACGGGATTTACTTAACGAAGGCATGAGCTACTGGCGAAGGTAAACGGTTCTCTCCTTTATTTCAGATTTATCTTCATACTTATACATCCGAAAACCGATCAAATAATACCGGACATGATGGCGAATCGTGTGTGTTAAGCGTCTGCGTCCAAGTCCATCGGTGAATCAGAAGAAGAGGTAACCGAGGAAGGAGAATGTCATCCCAAGTCCGCTTTGGCTCGGGAAAGGACTCAACGTGAAGGCGTTCTTCATACAAATAAAGGGCTTCAGAAAGAGTTGGCCTAAGCCAAGGGAGATGTGAAGGCATCCAATGAAGAACTAAAGTCAACTAAAGCACAGTATGAGGAGATCGTCAAAATGAATGTTGACTTGGTTCAGAGGAGCGAAATAAGGATGGAGAAGATCAAGGAATTAAAGGCTGATGCTAAGATCTTGACCAAGACGATCTAAAAACTAGAGCTGGCAGAAACTCGTCATCTGAATAAGCGCCAAAAGCTTGAAGAAGAAATCCGAGAACTCAAGGCTCTTCGGGACCTTGGGCCTCCTCTAACCGATGACCTTCGTAAACAAATCTGTGAAGAGTATCGGAACTCGGATGAGATCAACGGAGAGATCATGAAGATATACTCTGAAAGCTATGAGCTCTGCCGGAGTCGCGGCAGGAGAAGGCGATTCAGACTAACGTGGATCCATCCTGCGTCAATTTCTTCGGATGACGAAGATGGCGCCTGAAGCGAATGCTCTTGTTTTCCGTTGGTTTTATTAAAGAATATTTGTGAAGATTTCTGTTATTTTTCTTTCTTTAATTTATAGGACTTGTAAAAATTTTCTAATATTGTAATCAGATTAAATATTAATGAAATGTGATTTCATTCCTTATGACTTTGGTGCATTTACTTTCTGCCAATACTTCAATATTAATTCAACTGGAAAAATGCATAAACTCTTTCATGGACTCAACTCGAACTGTTAATTAACAACTAAACATGTCATATAACAGATAAGATGAAGTTAGGGAATAAGGCATTCCGAACTCAACACTTAGAAAAAATTTAGGTAATAAAGTAAAGGGATACTTATTAGTTACCGAAGTGTGAGACAGATCTGCTTTATTAGGAATTTGTTTACCCCGAAAGGCCTAACAAAACCAAGAGATGACATTCACCTATCACGAAGGGCCTGACGAAGTCTGAAGGACAACGCTTGCCTACCACGAAGGGCCTGACAAGGTCTGAAGGACAACACTTGCCTACCACGAAGGGCCTGACAAGGTCGGAAGGATAACGCTTGCCTACCACGAAGGGCCTGACAAGGTCTAAGTGTCGACAATTGCCTACCACGCAGGGCCTGACAACGTCTTAAGGATGACACTTGCCTACCACGAAGGGCCTGACAAGGTCTAAGTGTCGACAATTGCCTACCACGCAGGGCCTGACAACGTCTTAAGGATGGCATTTGCCTACCACGAAGGGCCTGACAAACCCATAAGGTCCACCTGCCATTAAGGCTACCATCGAATGGTCAGCGAGTCCCCCCGAACCTCCTTACACCAATCGAATCGATCAAAGCAATGAAGACAAGATTTGTTTGAGAAAAAAGGGAACTTTTATTGATGATGACGTAAATATTTACAGACTTCCGATGTACTGACATCATTTTTACTGAAAGTACTTCTTAAGCCTACCAGCGTGCCAAGTATTTTTAATTGCTGACCCGTCTAATACCTTCAACCGATAAGTCCCCGGCTTCGGCACTTCAGTGATTTCATACGGTCCTTCCCAGTTTGGCATCAGCTTTCCCAGATTCTGAAGTGTAGATGCTTCGACTTCTCTGAGGACAAAATCCCTACTTGAACTGCGAAACTTTACCCCTTATTATAATGCTTGGCCACTCTTCACGATAAAGTCGCCAATTTGATTAAAATTTGTTTCTCGACTTCTTCAAGCAAATCAAGATTGGCCTTGACCCTTCTTCATTGTAGATCTCTTTGAATTGACTAACTCAAGAAGACTTGGAGATCCAATTTCAATGGGACTAAGGCATCGATTACCATAGGCGGTCCGAAAGGTGAATCCCGTTGTAGTCCTCGAGTAGTTCGATAAGCCCATAACACATTTGAGTAGCTCTTCCGGTGGTGATGTGGTATTGGATTTGTTGAGTTGGCACTTCTCGCACTTCTCGACGTATTCGGTCGCTTCCTTGAAGATGGTAGCCAAGTAGTACCCTAGGCGAAGTACTTTATAGGCTAAAGACTTAGCCGCCTATACGGTCGCCAGATGCCTTCATGTACTTCTCGGAGAAGCATATTGACTTCGGATGGAGTCAAACATTTCAAGAGAAGGAGAGCGAGAAAGCCCTTCTTAATGATCCCCATCAATCGTAACAAAATTAGCACTCTTATACTTGATTTTCTTGGCTAGCATCCGATCCAGAAGGTAAGGCGCCATCTGCCGGATACTCTATATATGGAGTTAACCGGCAGTTGGTTCGGTCAACGCACATCACCAATTCATGATGAACACCAGGATGTTGCAAAATTTCTAAGTAAACCGACCCATCAAAGAGGTGAACATCCGTAGTGGCTAATTTGGAAAGTCATCAAAGAATAGAATTGTTATTACGCTCGAATTTCTGAAACTCGTAGGATTGGAAATATTGAGTCGTTCTTTCAATTTCGCCAAATATTTGATCATTCTTGGTCCTCGAGCCAGACTCCCAGGAGAGTTGCTTAACGACTAACTAAGAATCATCAAGATGACTATCTCTCGCGACTTCAAGACTCTTTGCTAGTCGTAACCTCTACGAGTACCGCCTCATACTCAAACTTTCGTTGTTCGTCGCTTTGAACCGAAATCGATGGCTGCTTTGCACCTTGAATCCTCCGGACTCGTCGAATAATCCTCGCTTTACTCGACGTCTGTGGTAGAAGACCCATCTGCATACAAATATCCACGAACTCTATCTTGAAGAATCAGAATCGCTAAGCGCTCTGTCGGATCCTTTTAGCTTACCGCCATAACTTCATCGACGTAAAGCGAGCATTCAACTACAAAATCAGCCAAGGTTTGCTCTTTGATGGCGGTTTGGGATGATATTCAATGAAAAATTGGGACAACTCCATCGTCCATGCAATTTAATCTCCCGATACCTCAAGTTTGCCCATAATCTTCTTCAAAGGTCGATTCTGCGATACTATTTCCAATCTACCCTGGAAGTATTGCCTAAGCTTTCGACTAGCAGTTATTAAAGCAAAAGCAAACTTTTCAATGTTTGGGTACCTTGTTTCAGCATCCCGAAGGACATGGCTTACATAATAAACCGGGTGCTGCTTACCCCCAACTTCACGCACCAAAACTGCTCCTACCGCCAACGAACTAGCTACTAAGTATAAATATAGAGGCTAAGCAGGAGCGGGCTTCACCAATAAAGGCGCCGAAGATAAGTAGAACTTGATGCTATGAAAGGCGTCCTCACACTCCGAAGTCCATTGGAACGTCTTTGAATTCTTCGGCCCTTTCAACGTATCAAAGAACGACAAACATCTTTCTGCCGACTTGGACATGAACCTCCTTAAAGCTGCAATCCTTCCAGTCAGACGTTGAACGTCTTTAAATGACTGAGGAGTCTTCATGTTCAGGATCGCTTGAATCTTCTCTGGATTGGCTTCAATTCCTCTCTGACTGACAAGATAACCCAGAAATTTGCCAGCCCCTAGACCGAAGGTGCACTTAGTGGGGTTCAATCTCAAGTTGTGATGACGAATTGTCTGAAAGCATTCTTCTAAATCATCCAGATGTTTATGCACCAACATGCTTTTGACAATCATGTCGCCCACGTGACACCTCCACATTCTTGCCCAACGGTGATATCCTCGAAGATATGATTCATCATCCTCTGGTATGTGGCTCCGGCATTGATGAGGCCGAAAGTCATTTTCTTATAGGCATATACCGAACGATGCGTAATGAACGCCGTCTTCGGTATATCCTCTTTACACATGGAAATCTGATGATATCCAGAGAATGCGTCCATGAAACTTAATAAAGCATACCCCGAAGTGGCATCGATGAGTTGGTCGATGTGGGGCAGCGGGTAGAAATCCTTTGGACAAGATTTATTTAGATCGGTATAGTCGATGCAGACTCGCCATTTACCATTCTGCTTCTGGACCAGCACCACATTTGCCATCCACTGCGGGTAGTCGATCTCAAAGATGAAGTCAGCTGCCAACAGTTTTGCAATCTCTTCATCGATGATCCGCTGACGTTCAGGTGCAAAGATCCTTCTCTTTTGTCGAACTGGTTTCTTTGACGGGTCCACTTCCAACCGATGCTCAGCGATATCCCTGCTTACTCCTGGCATATCTCGAGGTTCCCATGCGAAGATGTCAACATAGCATCTCAGGAGCTCCATGAGGTTCGTCCGAAGAGGTTCCGGCAGACCTGAACCTATTTTCACTGTCTTGTTCACCTTGCCCGGGACGAGCTCAATCTCCTCTGTTTCTTCAACTGGCATGACCAATGGTTCGGAACTACTCTCAGTGAAGGGTTCGATTTCTATCGCCATGGTCTGCTTTTGCTTCGATACCCCCACTCCCGAAGTGATCACAGCATTTCTATAACACCTTCTGGCCAAATCCAAATCCCCTTTCACCTCACCAAACCCACGGTAGTAGTAGGAAATTTGATTTTGAAATGAGGAATTGAGGTCACGACTTGCAAAAGCAATTAAAAGTAGGCCTTCCCAAAAATAGCATTATAAGTAGAATCTACACGCACAACATAAAATTTGCAAATAATTTCTACTGTTGAGGGGCCGTTAGAAGATGATCGGTAGTTCAATGGTTCCACCACTTTAACCGGATCATTACTAAAACCATACAAAGGAGCCTCGCCCCTATCTCCATCTTTCGCCTGCTCAGGTGCATCCTCCGATAAGCGTGGGCATCTGAGAATATCTCTGAAGACCCATTATCTACCATCATTCGCCATATCCGCAAGAACCCACTTGCGCGAAGACCAATGATCCCTCGTGCGGTTCGATGACTTCCGGAAGGGTAATCTTTCATCGAGAAAGGAGATTACAGGTACTCGAATAAGGTCATGGGTCTTGGGAAGGTACCGCCACCGACATGAATCGAATCCAAGTAACCGGTAACGCTTCTTTCCAACGAGTTTGCGGAAGTACCCCGGTGATGACATCTATCACATGCCTTGCAGTCGTTACGAGCGGGCAACGCTTCTTTGAATCGGTAGAGCTGCTTGAACAGGTCCTCCGTCTGCATTGTTGATTAGTTCGGCAGCGACCACATATCTTTGAATTAAAGCCCCACCTTGTACCTTTCTTTCAATAAAGTCTTTCAAACTAGCACAGTTGTGACGCCCCCAAAATAGGTATACATCACCTATTACGAGTTGTCAATACATGGTACGTAAACAACTACAACTTTATTATTACAACAATAAAGCGTGAGTTTGAATACAAATATTATCTTCTAGACAATATCTATACTCAAATAAATCCTCATCACATTTATTGATACATTATTTTACAAAATGGTGAGGACTACTAAACAATTCTTTCTAAAACCTTCATTCCATACCCCGACTTCGCATTTCTTTATATTCTCGCCTCCCGAGAAGAAAAATGGAACAAAAGGAAAAGGGTGAGCTCAACTAGCTCAAGAAAGAATATTATGACTAAGATAATATACAACAAATTACCGTTAGTCTTCAACAGGGAAAAATCTAATAGAATACAATGATAGACAACAAATTTTAAATCAATGTTCATGAATGAAATAATAATTCATTAGAAGAGTTAAGTAGAGAATGCAAACTACTATCTTCTATGTATGAATTTAAAAGTTCATCGCTCATCTTTTATCCCCGTAACATCAATCAATATACATCCGGAATCAAATATTCATCTTTGCACTACAGCCAAAGATATTCATCGATTGGTCATGTTCATCTAAACACTGCTCATCTTTGCACAACGGCCAAAGATATTCTTCAGAAATCATTCATCTTTGCACTACAGCCAAAGATATTCCATAATATCATCATTTAAGACCAAGATGATGAAAAATATTTTAAAGAAACGAATCCGGTGAAACAAAATGACAAGGATTAAGGATTAAGGATTAGTACTTTGTTTTATCCACGTCCAAAAATACCTCAAAATAATCACAGTGGTGTAAAATTCAAGAATGATCAAAACATGGATACAATCAAAGCTAGTATCCGAATAGATATTTTGGACAAAAGAAGAAATTTTATTTTTAGGGAATAGTCAGATATTTAAGATTATTCGACGATATCTGACTATTCACCGTATCACGTGAATAGTCAGATATCGTGAATAATCTTAGTATCACGTGAATAGTAACTCAGACACCAAAAGATAGAAATTTCACAAAAACATCTTCACGCTTCATGAATAAGTACTCGTGAATAGTAACTCATGAATAGTAACTCATGAATAAGTAACTCATGAATAAGTAACCCGATATGAAAAAGTTCCAAATTTGATAAAAGTTCCAACCAATATTTCAAAGATAATGATATTGAAGAAATAATATCATTTGAGAAGAAAATAACATCCCTTACCTCGAAAGATTAGTACTTTAAATTTGGAAATAGGGTATAGTCTTTCAAGGAAACTTGCACCGTCTAACAATACTCAAAGTATACTCAAAATACTCACAAGAATACACTCGATAATATAGAGAGAAAACTTGATTTTGGTGTGATTTTCAATTCTAACCCAAGCACCTATTTATAGGAAAATGCTTAGAACACCAAAGCGAAAATTTAATAAAATATTAATATATATTATAAATTTCCTTAGCCCATCTTTGAAGATCTGATTTCAAGCAATTAATATCACATGTTAGCCCACTTAAATGCAAAAACGTTTTTCTTTAAAATAATAATTAAAACTTCCAAAAATCAATTATTTGAACTTGAACTTCAATAATTCACAATAAATAGCCCTTTTATCGAAAATTGAATCTGGCGAGTTTTTATAGGAAATTCAATTCTCTACAACTTTGCGTAAGAAAGTTTTTCCAATTCCAAAGCAGAATTGACCGAAATCCACAAACGAAGCAATACTGGTAATCTTCTTGTGTTTTAACCAATTTAGTATTTTAACAAAGATTATTCAGAATAACTACTGTTATTTTTAAACAACTTATATTTGTCGCTTTCTTCATCCAATTGCTTTCCATTATGGGGCCCACACATGGTTGCTACCGTCGCATTTAATATTCCCCACAAGCATTTAATATTCCACGACCAAACGAATATTCCCGACAACAATGAATATTTTATAACCACTTGCTTATTTTGAAATATTTATGTATCTTACCCTAACTATCCACATTAATCAAATCAACCCTTACTATTTCAAAATAATAAAGAGAAAATTAAATTTCATTAATAATAAGTTGGGGTCTTACAACGATCGTTCAGATCGTGACCTCGAAGCTTGATGGTAATCACAATACTTACGAGAATTCCCTTTTCCGGCCTAATGTTATCTCGAGGTGGCTCAAGATAGGTTGATTCTTAATCGATCCAAGATAATAAACACATCGTGTTGAGTCTTGTGTACGCCCTATTCACTCTCTCGAATTTGGAGAGAACGCCCTCCACCCCTGTCTCCAATTATTGTATTTTTTTCGACCCGTAGCCGTAGCGGTCTTTATTCCCTTCATTCTTCTTTCCGGTCTCCATCGGCTTCCGATCGCGTCATCTCCTTGGCCGGTCGAAGAAGGATGTTTGAAAATTGTCTATGGCTTCCTCCACCACGATATAGCCCTCGGCTTTGTCGAAGGCTTCAATGAGACTCTTGGGTGATGAAACATTAACTTCTTCACCAACTTCTCCGATTTGACCAAATCTAACCCATTCGAAAGCAAATCCAATAGCTTGTAGATCGTTTAGTCTACATCACTGGCCGATCGCTTCACGCGGAACCGCTTCACATATTGGCCCAAAGACTCATTCGAATCATCGTCGAACCTGAGCCAACGAACCAGTTGGTTTTTCCCTTCTTTTGTTGTTCCCGAAGCGAGCATGAACAAAGCTGAATCCAAGTAACTTCGGCGCTTCTTTCCAACGAGTTTGCCAGAAGTACCCCTAGTGATGACATCTATCACATGCCTTGCAGTCTGCTCGAGGGCCGGCAACGCTTCTTTGAATCGGGTTGAGTATTTAACAGTCCTCGGTCTGCTTTGTTGATTAGTTCTGGCAGCCACATACTGAATTAAAGCCCCACCTTGTACCTTTCTTTCAATAAAGTCTTTTAAACTAGCACATTCGTTCGTATCGTGACCCAAGCTTGATGGTAATCACAATACTTACGAGAATTCCCTTTTTCACGCCTAATGTTATCTCGAGGTGGCTCGAAGATAGGTTGATTCTTAATCTCGATCCAAGATAATGATACATGCCCTGTGGTTGAGTCTTTGTACGCCCTATTCACTCTCTCGAAGCTGGAGCGGATTTAACGTCCTCCTCCCCCGCCTCCAATTATTGTATTTTTTGACCCGCCGTAGCGGTCTTTATTCCTTCATTCTTCTTCTCCGGTCTCCATTGGTTCATCCCCGATCTCTCCTCCTGCTCTGGCCCGAAGAAGGACGTTTGAGGTTATCCATGGCTTCCTCCACCACGATATAGCCCTCACTTTGTCGAAGGCTTCAATGAGACTCTTCTTGGGTGATGAAACATTAACTTCTTCACCAACTTCTCTCGATTTGACCAAATCTAACCCATTCTCAAATAGTCCAACACTTGTAGATCGTTTAGGTCTGCCACTCGCCGATCGCTTAATCTGAAATCGCTTCACATATATCGCCCAAAGACTCATTCGAATCTTGTCGAACTGAGCCAACGAACCAGTTGGTTTTTCCTTCTTTGTTACTCCCGGCGAGCATGAAATTTTGCATCGCATATGTCCGCCCATGATGAAATTGAATCCGAGGGCAAAGTACCCATCCACCTTGGGCATCCTTTTCGGCGTTGTGACAAAAGTATGGCACTTAGCAACATCGCTAAAGTCATAATAATCCATGAGTCAGTCGAACGCCTGACTGTGGTCGTAGGGATCCCCCGATCCATCATAACTTTCGATGTGGGGCAATTTCTTGGTGGGGTCAGCTTTTTCTTTAAGAATCTCCACGGAAAAAGGGGATGCCTTCTTTCCCGAAGTATCTTTCATTTTTTGGACTTCGGCAAGCTGCTTTTGAAGTTCCTTTAATTCTTTAACCAGATACTCCACACCTTTTGGTTGAGATGACACTTCTTTTTCCGGTGACTCCTTCTTCTGAGCCGACCTGTTTCTTTCAACAGAAACTCCAACTTTAGAGAGACTTTTCCGATGACGAGCGTCCACAAGGCGGTGTACCCTCAGTAGACTCTCGGGAGTATGACCTCTAGATATACTTCGTCTCTGAACTCGGGCGCTATGGTGAGAACGCGCAACAACAAGTGCCTTCTTCATACTCTCAGGAGTGTGATCTCTGGATCGACCTCTTCGTCCGCTTCGACCCTGTTCCTTAGAATAGACAGGGTGATATGCCCTCTTCGATCTTTGAGGAGTAGGGCTTCGGGATCTTCTTCTTTCTCGAGTTCTACCGAGATTCTCGTCCCGAATGAGCGTGTTCTTTCCCACCCGATGCCTCGCTCCTGGATGACCATAATCGAACTCTTCGTCCCTTAACTCGGTATTCGAGCCATTTGCTCAACTATATCCTTGTCGGCGGCTTCATAAGTACTTCCATAGCTCTATCCGCTTCATCGGCCATCTTAGCTAATCGGGAGGCCTTTCGTCTTGGTCATCTCTTATCGACGAGTTCTAAGCGAGGTGCCTTCTACTCATTTCCACCATGGCGGACCCTTCTCCGTCGGGAAGACTAGCTTACGCTTAGCTTTTGCCCACCGCTTGGTACCGAGAATCTTCGTGTGAACGTTTGAATGACGTCAGGTTGGCGTAAACACTTATCAGTAGGCCCCAAACGATCTTTCGCGAGACACTCGCGGTGTCGATTCAACCGATGACCATGGTACGCGCCTTGAGTGTAGGTGTTCTACTCTTCACTATGAATACTGACGTAGAACAAACACAGTCTGTGATTGAAAAATACTCAGGACACTAGAACTCCGCCTCCTTCTAGCTCCAATGTTAACGCCAAGATCTTTCTCCCGTTCCAATCACCAAGACGCGTCCGATATCCTGCACAGTTCAACAAGTCAACACCAAAAGCTCGACGGCTTGACCGTCGGGGGATAGCTCCGGCGTGAGAGTCAGTATCGGCGATCACAAGGTTAACAATGGAGAGAAAATAATATCTAATGCCTGAGAGAGAATAATCATATGATCAGGTGTGTAATGTTTTGTTATTTACCTCCTTTGTGATCCTAGCCCCACACGTACTCAATCCCGGCCATCGTGCCACCCATCACCTCCTGACACCTTTTCCCCACTCCCGGTCATTTCAGCCGAAAGTATGTAGCCTACTTCCTCACCTGCTACCACTCTTTGCCACCGCCGGTCATCTGAGTCCCATCCTCATTAATGCCATGCAGAAAGGTGGCAGACATAGTAGTCAACTATTATTTGGCATAATGATTACCGGTCAAAGTTGGGTTAAGTGGCAATTTGTATAATGGGCCAATTCAATGACTAAGCCCAAATAACGAAAATGACCCAAACGACCGGATCCAACTGAAAGGACCCAATGAAATAATCAAGTAATTAGGCCCAAATCATTCGGACCAATCAGGACAAGAGTAACATAATCCAAGGGAGGAGCCCATTTGTAAGACCCCAGCTTTTATAAATAAAGATGAATTTTTCTATAAATATTATTTTTGAATATTATGGAATAAATTTGATATAATGTTATAGTTGTGGGTAATATTTATAAATTTTGCAAAGTATGCAAGTTGTTATAAAATATTCGTTTGGTCTGGGAATATTCTTTTGTTAGGGAATATTCGCACAATGGCTCAATCATTGGTGGACCCAATAATGTAATTATTGTCGGATTGAAAACGACATAAAAATATTTTATAAAAATAACTATGGAGGTGTTACCGTTAAAACCATTGAACTACCCGGTGGTAAAAGTATAAAGAATCTGGCGTGAGTTGCATAAGTAGACACGGTATTGATTATTGATGCTTACGTGAGAAGTCACTCACCTATGCTCAATTATTGCTACAAGAATTCTTTGATCATATCTCTTATATTATTGATTCAATTATTATCACAAGATCATCTCGTATAATATGTTATAATATTAAATCAATAATTGAGACGACAAGTTATAAATGATTAATAATTGTTGAAAGATTAAATATGTGTTGATGAAAAAAAATGATTTGTGGTAAGTTTGATTATTTTATGGGGGGCTCATATGTCATCATCTAAGAGTCTCTTCACAATAGTATTTACCTTCATCAATAAGTAATTACCTTCGTCAATAGTAATTACCCTTGTGAATAGTATTTACCTTCATCAATAGTATTTACCTTCGTTAATAGTAATTACCTTTACCAGACGTCGAACCACTTGTCGTTTCACATTACAGCATCGAACCACTTGTGCTTTTAACATTACAAAGCGCTAAAACGAACCGTCAAGCCACTCGCCTTTTCACACGGCAAGAAGTGCTAAGCTAGAAATCTTCTATAAATAGAGGCCTAGGGCTTCATTATTTTTCACGAAATCATTCAAGCTTATAGAGAGAGAAAGTATAGAGATAATAAGAGAAAGAAGAAGAGTATTTTATTACTACACCTTCTTTGCAAAGATTCAATCTCCTACCAAATGTAAGGGGTGTTATTCTTTCTTATTCATGAAGAGAACTGTTGTTATTCCATTGTTTATTATTCTCATTGGAATAACCTTGTATAAGTGGTTTACCCTATACTTGGTGACATTCTTCTATTATTCTCGTTGGAACATCCATGTCTCATGTGTTTTACACAGGATTCGGTTCCGCGTCTTTATTATTATTCATTGGAACATCACTGTCGTGTGTTTTACACAGGACTCGGGTTAAAATCTTTATTATTCTCGTTGAACATCCTATCGTGTGTTTTACATGGATCAGTTCCATCTTTATTATTCTGTTGGAACATCCTGTCGTTGTGAATTTCACGACCGGTTTCGTTCTTTATTATTACATTGGAATAACTCCGTCATGCGTGCGATCTATCGCATTTACGTGGTGATTTCTTTTGTTATTCCATTCTTTATTATACCCGGTTGGTTAAAACTTTGACTTCTATACTCCATGAAATTAGTGGAATATCCTTGATATTTGCGTTTCATCCAAGATCTTTTCATGAAAATATTCTTCCGATCATTCTTGAATTTTACTCTACAAAACAAAGATCATGTTGATAATTTGGGACGTTAATAATTCTGGATAAAATAATTCTTGAACTTGTTTTATTGAATTCTTATATCATTGTCATCATCCTCATGTTTATTTTATTTTTTTAAAGTCATCTGTGGCGGCTGTAGTGCATAGATGGACTTGGTATGATTATGACCGAGACTATTCGATGTAATCTTAACCGTAATGTTACAAATGATGTGGTAAAAATCCTCGGTGGTCAGTAGTGCATTGATGGACAGATTGTTGGCATGATCACGTATTATTAATGAATACACAAAATATTCTTGGCCCGTAGTGCATGAATAATTGTGGTCGTGATTAAAGAATATCCTTGGGTAGTAGTGCGTAGAGGTGATTCGATGATGTGGAATATTTATTAAAGTCGAGTCTCAACCTATAACAATGATGAAAAACCTTTTAAAACCTAAAAGATAGTAGACTTTATTTTCTCTACTTGACTTTTTTAATGGATTGCGATATTCACCGCATTAAACTGGTTGTCTATTGTATTTTATCGGTTTAACATTATCAAGACTATTGATAATTTATTCTCGCATTATCTTAGTCATAATATTTCTTCTTGGGCTAGTTGAGCTCACCCTTTCTTTCATTTTTCTCTTGAGGAAATGATAATATAAATTTGGGACGAAGTGGAAACAGTGATGGTCACGAAGATAGCATTAGTAGTCCTCACTATTACGTAAAATAGTGTGATAATAATCTGTAATGAGGACTTTTTGTTTTGAGTTTGTATAATATCTAGTAGATTTATATTTGTATTTAAACTCACGATTTATGTCAGATTGTATACAGCATGCTTATGTTAATAAGTTGTATTTAAATTCTGTACCATGTAAGTGTCGACCCAAGATGGGTGATGTATACCTAATTTTGGGGGCGTCACACCATTAAGTCTGGCCCAATAAGGAAAAGGATTATGGCCCAACAATACCTTTAGTGACATTTCATTGTAGTATTATGCAGCATATTGGAATAGCGGTCTCTTGGTATTAGCTTTCTTTCTTCTCCACAATAGCTTTTTCCACAATCCACCCCTACCGTTTCTCTTACCAGGAATAATGGCCAAGGAATTGACCACAACTTGCCCATCTTGATGTTTAATCCCGTTTGAATTCTGAAAACTCTCTGGAGAATCTATTGCACGGTTGTGACTAATTGTGGAACTTGAAGTTTTTTAAACCCTTCGAGGAGTCGATTGAATTTATTAAGCGAGAAGGAAACGAAGAGGAAGTGACGAAGCCGAAAAGGGTTGAGAGAAAAAGAATCGATCGAGAAGAAGAGAAGGAGTCGGTCGAATGAAGAATGACTCGTTCTTGAGTTTTTCAATTGAGCGAGTTAATGTTTAATTGAATCAGTGAATTTTCTAATTTAAAAGATCGTTTTTGCTGTATTTATATATAAGGATTGGATACTAATTTAATGCCGAGAGGATTGGACAAATAGTTAAAGAGGCTTCCTTTCTTAATTTTTAGGTGTGTAAGAGATTTAATATTTGTTGACGTGTAAGCTTCCTTTATCATTCGAGTTCTTTTAGGCGGACAGGGATACGGGACAAAAATATTAGATAGGAAATGTATTTGACATAAATAAATGAAAATTAAATACACTCATATTCAATATTATTATCTCATATCTGTGTAAACTTTTTGTTATCGTTCAAACCAAAATACCTCCAATAAGATGGTGCTCAAAAGTGAGTGCATGAATTCTCAACTAAATACTACCTCTCTAACGGTTAGACATATTTTTTGAGATGGAACTAAAGCAATACGTTTTATTTTTTAAAATTGAATGAAAAAATAATTAAGCTTTGCTGTCTTCTTTAATCAACCATACTTATTACTACCTCCCTTCTTAAAAAATAGTCGTTTAAAGTTTTGACATATGGATTAAAAAAGTATTATTTCTCAAGTAAAATTTGTTTGAAATTCTATCACTACCCCTTTATGGAAAGTTGAAAACTATTAATACAATGGAGAGAATTTCTTGGGACAATAAGAGAAGGTATGGATAATATAGAAAAGTAAATAATTTATTCTCCTTGAAAATTGTAAACGACAAACTTTTTGAAATAAATTTTTTCTTCTAAAACAACAATCTTTTAGAAAATGAGGGAGTAA
The DNA here is from genome assembly GCA_020205615.1 of Panax quinquefolius. NCBI lineage: Eukaryota > Viridiplantae > Streptophyta > Magnoliopsida > Apiales > Araliaceae > Panax > Panax quinquefolius. The sequence continues at coordinate 2,690,261 of CM035173.1, read as the reverse complement.
TTTGGCAGCATCGCTCACCTACTCTAATCGTGCATTTTATTTTGGAAAATTCTAATAGTTGACATGTGATCTGGAATTCAATTCAATTTTATCATTGTAAGAATAATCATTGTAGATACTCCCTCAGTTCAAATTTTCAATTTTTGTTGTTAAAAAAACAGTTAATGACAATAGTATAAAATAGCACAGTTAATGACATAATTTTTTTTAAAAAAAAACTAAAAACGAAAAAGGAATGAAAAGATATCCCAATAAACTTATAATTTGCATATTAATATGTTTAATGTCGATGCTATTTTGATTTTTATATTTCTTGTTTTCATTTGGCTATATATTAGTTCTTAATAATATATAATTGTAGATATTGTTTTAGTTTTTGAGCAAAATCAACTCCAATGAAACCTATATAATGGTACATTAGTAACTTATATTGAACGTGATATTTCTACAACTATTAAAAATGAGATTATCATGCAATAATTTCAAACAATGAAAGCTCAAAAAATGTTATTATAAATAATATTTAAGAATTATTTAGTTTTGCAATTTATTCTATAAAATTTTTATTTTTAATGAATTTTTTTCGGAATTTGACCCACTAAACTCTGTCTATATATATATATATATATATATATATATATATATAGTTCTATTCCACACCATACGTTTAACTGTGGGCACTATTTCATCTAACAAATCTGTAGCCGTCCGTTCAAATAATGAAACTATGAGATTTTCTCTAGGACACGTGGCAAAAGACCAGGCTAAACTATAGATGGACCGCTGTACAACATAAGAATGAAATATATTGACCAGAAATAAGGAGTGTCCCATTGGTTTTGTTGTTTGTATGACTTGGGAGGTAAGCCATGAGAGGTAAGCCATGAGAAAATTGTGGGAAAACCATTTTGTGAAAATTTTCCGAAACCATAAACGACCACCCTTTTCTTCCTTTCTTCTTTCGTTCTTTATTTCGTCTCATCTTTTCTTTAACAGAAGAAGGGTTTGATAAGGGTTTTCATTAGATTGATTGGTTGAATATAAAATTTTTATTTGCATCAGAAGAGCCTTCTTCTTCTGAAAAAAATAAATAAATAAAGAAGAAGGCTCTGCTCTGAGATGTAAAAATATTAAAATACTTTTTCTATATATACGTTCATATCTGTAATTGATTTGGGTCTAGGTAAACATGATTAGATTATCAATTGCAGCACTGCAATTGTCAGAGTTATTTTTGAGTTCTTTGGTGCATATGTTATATGGGTTTTACATATTCAGCACGGCTGTGGCTGGTGATCTCTCACAGACCTTAAATGAATGGTTTTACATTCCTAATTTGGATATTAAATTTAAAGGGGTCAAAGACGAGGAGCCGAAAACTTTAACATCTGCTGATAATTTGCCCCCCATTGTATTGGTTCATGGAATCTTTGGATTCGGCAAAGGGGTATTTGGCTTTTTCCCCCTCCCCTTTTTGGAAGAGATTGAGATTTTCTTATTTTTGCAAATTTGTTACCACATATTTTGGGTATATGACTGGGTAGTTTGTTTTTGATATGCTTTTCTTCAGAGATTGGGTGGGCTATCATATTTTGCTGGGGCAGAGAAGAAGGATGAAAGAGTTCTGGTGCCTGATCTTGGTTCATTAACAAGCATATATGATAGGTGTGTGCTTAAAGCTTCGATTTTTAGTTTATTTATGGCTTATCCTCTCCATGGGCTGTTTTAATTCTATTTTTTGGAATGTTTTAAGAGGTTTAAGATTTCAGGGCCCGTGAACTGTTCTATTACTTAAAAGGTGGGCAAGTTGACTATGGGGAAGAACACAGCAAGGCTTGTGGGCATTCTCAGTTTGGTCGGATTTATGAAATAGGTTGATAGTTTTTGCCCCTTGCTTGCTTTATATGATTGGAGAGGCTAGATATGAATTATAAGGTGAATACTTACTCGGGTTTTTGTCGGGAATGCAGGACATTATCCGGAGTGGGATGAGGATCACCCAATTCATTTTGTTGGGCACTCGGCTGGTGCCCAGGTTGTTCGTGTTTTGCAGCAAATGCTGTCAGACAAGGTTAGTCCAATTTTTCATGTAATTAATTAACTCAGTTAAAATCAATTGCTGTATGTCGGAGAATCATTTTTGACTTAATTTCAGGCATTTAACGGACATGAAAGCACTTCTGAGAACTGGGTATTAAGCATAACATCATTATCTGGTGCTTTCAATGGAACTACAAGAACCTACTTAGATGGAATGCAGTAAGTTCTATCAAGTGTATATATTGTTTATTGTATCTCTATGTATGTGAATTTACTTGACAGATTCAGTCTTTGCTATAAGGTTCAAGAAATAAAAGTATGGACCTTTCATTTATGTGTGATAATGCTTGACCAAGTCTTTTATTCAAGAATTCTTACATTCAATAGTTAGAGTATCATCCTCTAGGTTGAAGTTGTAAAACTTTAAACTACAGTTTCTAATGTGCCTAAATCTGCGTTTTGGTATCTTTGCCTCTTTTTTTTCTTTTTCAATTCTTGTATCCTTAAGTTTTTCACTGTTAATGTTATTCGTTACAGGCCAGAAGATGGAAGGTCCTTGAAACCTCTGTGTTTGCTTCAGTTGTGTCGTGTGGGAGTAATAATCTATGATTGGTTTGACATTCCCTGGTTAAAGGCATATTACAATTTTGGATTTGATCATTACAACATGTCATGGAAGAAAATTGGTGTTCGGGGTCTTGTTGATTACCTGCTAGGCAATGCTGGTCCATTTGCTTCTGGAGATTGGATCCTTCCTGATCTTACAATCCAGGGGTCCTTGCGATTGAACAGTCATTTATGTACATTCCCTGATACATACTATTTCAGCTATGCAACCAAGCGTACCAGAAAAATTATGGGTGTTACGGTTCCTTCTGGTGTACTTGGAATCCACCCTTTGCTTTCAATTAGAGTTTTGCAGATGAGCCAATGGCGTCATCCTCCAGATGTATCCTCCCCATTCAAAGGCTATAGGTGAGTGTTCGTTGGTTAATTATATAGTGCTCCATTAGATTCTCTAAAATATTCCATATGGCTTTACTTTCATGTATTCAATGAATTGAGGGATTCCTAAAACCTTCCTATTACCAGCACATGACTCGAGCAATAAATTGTTGGCCTTTGCATGACTATATTAAACTATTTCCCAGTTGCAGATTTTAATTGCTATCTACAAAGTAGTCTTTATGAGACTATTCTAGCTGTTACTGAAATGAAATACTTATCAAAACCAAAATCTAATGTCTTTAGCATTGTCATGACTCATGTTTTATGCAACTACTGTATCAGGGATGAAGATTGGTGGGATAATGATGGAGCACTCAACACCGTATCAATGACACACCCTCGTTTCCCTGTTGAACACCCTAGTCACCTAGTTGTCAAAGATTCTGATTGCCAACCCTTGCAACCAGGCATCTGGTTCGTTCCCCACTTCTTTGCATCAATTAATCTGCCTTTACCGTGATAGCTTTTTTATTATTACAAAACATGGACTTCTAAAATGTGAAATTTCGTTGCAACTTGAATTTCTCATATTCATATCTTAGTGACATTGATTAAAACGACAAACCATATTTTAATATCAAATCCAATATTTTCATCTTTGATTCTCGTCACCAATTTAAGATGGGATATAAGGCTTCTAAAATGTTTATAGTTTCAACATGAATAACTTTATGTTTTTTGTTTTTGTTTTTATGAACATCCAAAAAGAACACGATTAATGAGAGTTGGAGCAATCTTGCTTCTATACATGACCCTCAAAAAAACAAAAGACTAGAATGCGTATACATGCTTCTATGTGAATGAGAAAATTGTCACCTGATCATGCTTTTGAATCCATTACTGACTAGATTATCTGATACCCACATCCACATTTGAGGTGTGGTTCAAAGGAGAGAGGATTTTATGAAAATCCTGTAACTTAGAAGAGGATTACTATTTCATAAGTGATTCCCTTAGGCATGTGCAGAAATGTTCCTTTATGCTAATGTTTGCACTGTAAATTTAGAACCGGAGAGTTATGCCTTAAGTTTTTAAATAAGCATTATATATTTGCATTGGATAATGATATATAATGCGACTTTACATGTCGACATTTTTATTGCGAGTTATGTAGATAAATTTAATTGGTAATATTTTTATGATGTATTTAATAAAGTGAGCCAATTTTATAATCATTCCAATCCCATGTATTAGTATACGTTGTAATCGTAATTCGGTAGAAATCTTTAGCAATATATAATAGGACCCATCTGCCTTTGATAAATCTGTAATGATGATCTCTCTACAAAGGATTATATTCCACAAAAATATCACTTGTTTTGTTAAGAACCATTGCATTTTAATGTCAAAATGCTGCATTACAAAGTCTAATGGGCCATGGCCATGGTTTGCCACTCCTTGAGGCCTATTGTTGTTCACTGATTTGTTGGAAAAATACATGAGAACAGTTCTTTGGGAATATTGAAGTGCTTCCAGCGGTGATATTCCCATATGTTATCAGTAGCAGAAAAATGCCCCTAAAGTAGAGGGACAAACACCATTTATCTGCTACAAACATCTTGACAGAAGTGCCTTTGTAGATTCCTTGAACAAGCTGCTAAAGATGATTCTTGAGCCATTTAAGCGCCCAAATGTCGGAGTGATTGAGAATCAACTTTATAGAAGGCAAATCTGTGTCTGCTCTTTCATTTTTTTGTTATAATTTTTTCTTTGTGATGATAGAACAAATCATTTCTTCCCTACTAAATGAATCCATTAAACTGCCTAGACATAATTTTATTGAGATGTACATGGTGCAAAGAGTCGCTTGTAAAAATGAAAAGGGAAACAATGTCCAGTAGTAAATATTTGAATTGCTAGTTTCAAAGTTGATTGATCTCTTGCTGTATTTGTGTGAGATGAATATATGCAGAACCTTGGCTCTACAATAACAAACTGAATTAGCAAATTGCGACATTTGCCAAGGATTCTATTTGCTAACAATATGGGAAATTTGCGATTTATGCAGGTATTACAAGATTGTGGAAGGCGATCACATTCTTTTCATAGTAAATCGAGAAAGAGCAGGAGTTCAATTTGATTTGATATACAACAGCATTTTTGAACGTTGCA